>JAHZMY010003615.1:0-56784 GCA_027743915.1 Seira sanloemensis
CTGAAACAAAGTGACGTATACTTATATATACAAAACAGTTACCCACCTATTACCCAGGCATTACCCAGGCATTACCCCCTATCTTTACCATTACAGTTTTGCATTGAAAGAAAATCATGCATACACTACATTTTATATTTAATAATAATAAAAGAAACTAAAAACTAAACCCGCTCAGCTTCAATGATCATGTCTAAAAATATGTAAAGCTATAATAAAAAAAAATATAAGTGAGACAAACGTGCATAAGGCATAAGTCAAAGCCATTCCAACTACTTAGCATACTTTCGTGAAAATAACTAAGCAAATAAACTCCAAATAGATAACAGCCAAGTTATCACATTTTTAGACAGATTATTTTGAAGAAGTTATAATTAAATCTTCGTATATATCCATATAGGTAAAAAGCGTTATAGGCAAAAGCAGAGTAGTATTATGCGCATATGTAAAATCGAAGCCGTTTTTGGAATCCCTCATTTAGCCAGACCGATTTAAACGCAGCTGCGAAATTATATCGTAATGTTGAATTCGGATGATGTTTATGAGTAGCTATAGACAAAGGGCATGATTCTAGCTCGATTTTTGATGAAAGCATCGTTCATATCTTCCAGGTCAGTTACATCACATACGCAAATTATACCATCTGCAAATCAGGTCATGCGACAGTGACAATCATTTGGTTGTTGTCTGTTAGATCGTAAAAAAAACTATTCACGAGAAATGTTTGGCGAGTGGAAGCTTCATGGTTTCTAATAATTTTGAGTAGCAGCAGGGGGACGTTGTAGGTCGCAAGAAATAAAGGGTGAAGTTTGATACAATTTGTTTGTGTTGGGTAATTACTCGCGATATTATGCTTATCATTCTCATTCCACCCTTCCATAAATTAATTAAAGTGTTTAAACAAGTGGAATCACTTGTTTGGGCCGAACATCGTCATTTTCCTTTCCTTTATACTGTCCACATCTAATTACGTACATTTATCATGTGAAAGTAGAAGGCAGAGCCATCATTATTTGTAATCTAATGTGGTTTTATGGTTATTCTCATTACACAACTCCCATCAAATAAAATATAAAAGCTTTTGTCTCGGTTAACGCTTCACCAAACGTTTTGTTTCCAAATTTTGTAAAAGCTGGAAGATAATATGTGTAAACACAATCGTTCCTCTGCTTTATTCTGAAAAACAATAATAAGCCGTTCTACCTACGTATGTACATTGTCCCTCTTCTCCCGTCTTCTTGTAACCATTTAATAATGACGACATGTGCTTGGCGTTCACAGAAAGTACAAAGGAATTCCGTTGTTATGAGCGTATTGGCTTTTTTGGGACGTAAATTCTCTCGCTCATAAGCAGATATTCGACAAAAAGTTCCTTTGGTCGTTCACATCATCATCACTATCATCCCCGCGAGATCATTTCCCCTTTGTTGTTACACCATATATAGAAGAAAGTGAAGGGAAATTGTTTTCAAAGAGAACACACGTTCACATACACACACGGTTAAAAAGTGGCTGGACGGAGAAACGTTCGCAACGTATGTATAAGCATGTGTTCTCATTATCATCATTTGATTATCTTCTCGTCACTGCGTCGCGGCTGAAACACCGTCCTGCTTACTCAGATCACTAACTTTTACTCATTAGGCCTATTATCTATTTAATTAACTCGCTTTTGTTGAGGTAAAGGGCAAAAGAATTCCTACGCGTCCTTCACGGATTTTTTTTCTACGGCGAGTGGAATGGAAGTGAAAACGACATGGAATCAGCTTAAAATGCATGTATAAAATCCTCACCCGCTTTTATTCCGTCCACTTCAATCGCCTTCCCTTCGACGAAGGTATGTGGATGGAAAGTACCTGAATTTAATTTGGCGAGTAGATCGTGCGGTTTACACGGTGGCATGGCGGAGAATGATGTAGAGGCAAAAGAAAATTAGGACTTGGGCGAATCAAATGAAATAGACAAAGAGGAAAAAGATGAAGCTAGAAAGTGAAACAAGCTGCATTATTCCTTTAACATTATTACGAGTGTTATTTTGCTGTTAGAGAGAGAGAGAGAGCTCATCATTCCCGTTTTAAGGTAGTTATTGGTCTGTGAGCAGGGGAATGTATAAATTTTTACTTTAATTTCCCAACGACTGAATCATAGCAATAATTTTAGCATTCCAGAAGTACCCTTGAGGAGAGAGAGATGTTTAATAAAAATGCGAATTCCACCCTGCTTTACGACTTTTATGGAGCTTCGAAATTGGCTTCGTTTTGTTCTTTATCACATAATGAAAAAAATATTCAGGAGGAAGAAAGAAAACCTGCTACGGAATTCCTGAGGCTTTCCCCTCTTTTCCTTTCTACCAGATGTTTTGCCCGTCCGAGCTTCCCTTTCTTTTCTCTTGCTTTCATATGATATTATCCTTCTCGTCGCGGACAGATATCGTGAGCCCGGTTCTCATGATGTGATTCACCTTTTGGTAGGAAACTGATACGGATTTCAACGGACTTTTCTCAGTCTTTTTGAAGACGCTACTGAAATTCTCTTATAAATTCATATCATGATCGTTACAATGAAATTCATGATGTGTAAGGAATTCGGTGAAAGTGGAATGCATCTGTGAGTCACACCGACTCTGAGGGCTGGAAAGGAAGAAAAAACAAACGCTAAGCCAGCCTCGAGTCATTACCTCTCATTTCTTGGAAAATACCTTTCACTACATTCAACACTTCCAATTTACTTGTTGGCTTTGACTTTTAAATAAATGAAGAGAAGAATGAAGAAAAGAGGGGCCTAATTAAATTTGGCATGATGATGTGAAAATAGAGTTGCAGTTGCGGGATCTCACACAAGACCAGTCGTGAAAATGAACAAAAACGGTCTACATTTTCTCACTCTATTGAATTTGCAAAATGTATACAAATTGCGCACTATACAACCAATGTACAATTTTCTGGATTCCATCAATCACATTTTTAATTAATCCTACACAACGCTAAGTAGAAAAAATGTAAGCGAGGAAGGACGCGTTTTTTTCTTTTCACGTCAAATTTAATCAAAACCACAGAAAAAAGGCTCATCATTGTCTCATTTATTGAGTGCATGTGCTCTGCTGCACGGCTTTCTGCCTATTAAATAAAATCACAGATTTCTTACCTTCTTTTGGTTTTAATCAAAGCATAAGTATTGTGACATTACCACGAATATTTTCCCCATAATTATGCTTTTATTAATAAATCTAATATATTTCATCAAGAATGGAGCCTTTGCATCTGCACAGCTTTACGGGGAATCAAATACGTGCTGACAAAGTAGAATATTAAATGCTATATTTTTCATTTGAATGAATAGATTGTACTTGTTTACAATTATAAGGCATGCTGAACGACAAGTGACAATTTTTTTTACAAAAGAGACATCCTCTCATGTTGCCAAAATGAGAAAAGATCAGAATTCGTCCGTTCTGGATTATGAATTAGATAAAAACATTATGAATGCTTCCTGGTGTTAAAAATCCAAATAATTGTAAAACTCATTCAGACGATAATCGTGTTGCATGGAATGACAAACTATTTTTATTATTACGGATTCTGTTTTGTGAACCGAACCCTTATTTTTTGCCTTTGTTGTTTCTTGAGCTAAATAAAAGGAATTCCATTCTCTCATAAAAACGTGTAATTGATTCAGTGAAGCATCAAATTTACATAAAGCTGTGAGCGTGAATAGGGAACACGTGTCTCTGAATGAAAAGTACGCGTCCATGAAAAAAAGCCATCTCGTTTTTGTTTTGGTTTGTTTTCGATTGTTGTGAAAATGCCCTCTCCGCTTATTATTACGTGGTGTTCGCGTGGTGATCCATTCTTCGATGAAGGGATAAAAAGCTCATTGAAGGGAAAGTATGTAAAGCTACCCTGGAAAAAGGATGTAATATTGTTATTGTTGGGACTTCAAAGGGAACTTGATTCACAAGAGAGGATGATGACATTTTTATCGTCTCTCGATTATTGGTATGCCTTTGAATACTTGTAATAACTCTCATCCTACTACCATGTTACTGTAGTATCTATCGTCCCAAGTACGTTCTCATGATGATGCACAAAAGGATACTTTAAATGTCCTCTTGACGTTTTTATTAGCAATCAATTTTCTTTTGTAGTAACAAGAGCCAATGAATAAATGAATACAGCAAACAGTGAATCTACTCGAACTCGGTGTAGCATCAACCTTTCTTGTAATAAACCCAAGTAAAAAGCTCAAACAACTTCAGAATTGTCTCCCATTCTGAACTTCACTTTTTATGTTGGGAAAACACTCGAGTCTTCAATAACCAATATCATGTGCCTCAAAGACAGGAGCTTGCATGTTTGTATGTCCTATAATTAAGGTCACTTAAGCAAAACTCTTCAACGTCTTTGAAATTCATTGCAGGGATGACTCGTGTAAGTTTCAGATACGCCTTACATCCTCTAAGAGAGGAATCGTTAATAGAACTTGATTTCAAGTTGATGCCTTGCCTTTCAGATCAGACCTCCTTATTTTCTAATTAATATTCTTCAATTCAACCTCTGCTGCTATATTTATGATATGATATGATTGAAAAAGAGCGTACTCATGAGTCAAGAGTGTCTTTTTACAGCGGAGAACAAACGAAACGTGAAATTGCATTGAAGCAATATAGTGCACTTTTGTGGAGTATCAGTCATAAGATTTTTCCTAAGAAGAAATGATCATGTTGGCATGTATGTATAACGTTACTAATCACAAGCAAACTATGTAATAATGTTGCTGTGAAAAAATAAAAGCTCGGGGTTTTATAATGCGCTGCCTAGTGCCTTGTGCTATTGTTGAATGTGTGCTATTGAATGCCGTTTGCAAAAGGACACAAAACGAGATAAAAATGTGGAAAACTTTTTCCCTCCGCCTAATAAAGGCTAACCACTTATGTACGTTGAGAATGAAAGTATTCGCTTGTCTCCTCCTAAAAACTTCATTTTTTCCTTCTTTTTTATACTTTTATGAAAAAATGAAGATCTCTCGTCTCATTCCTCTCCGTTTCATAATATTGTCAGAAGCAGACGTTATTAAAGAATATTACTCTTTCTACGAAAAATATGGAGAAAGAAATGATGATAATAAAAAGGCAATAAGAAGGAAGCAAGTTCATATCATTAATCTACAGGGGAAAAGTGAAAGGAGGAGAAAACGCGTGGAGAGAAAGAAACTTTTTCTGGTTAACTTTTTTTATTTCTTTCGCTATTCTTTCAAGCACCGTAATCAGTTTTTTGGAAGCCTGCCTTCCAAAAGTATAAAGACATGAAATATTTTTCCAGCTCATAATAACATAATAAAAAGTTAAAAGATTATGTCGTAATTGTGTTTCGGTTGAGTTCAAAGACATATATGGAAAATATATTTGAAACGTATTTTTCCCGTTTCCCGTTGCAGACAAGAACTTTTCAAGAGATATGAATACATGTTTGGCACAATGCATGCATATGAGACCTGTCCAGCTTTATTATTCTGCCCAATGCTACACTACATCGTTTATTAATAATACACACGCTCACCTCCTTTGTGGCATAATTTTGCTTGTTAGACGTTGAAAGAACGAAAGAAGTGACCGATTACAGACTATAAAATGATATTTTTTGTTTTAACTTAAGGGCAAAACGCTACAGTTTTGCTTGCAGAATGAAATATCCAATCATTTTATGCCAACAAAGGTGAACTGAAGCCTGGTAAAATAATTATATAAGCAGTTCGTGTGTACCTAATTCTTATCTGCTTGTTTAGTGTTCCTTCACAGAACAAGATGCTTTCCCAGTATATGCTAACAATAAGTATGCATGTATGTATATAATAGAGAATCCGCCAACATTCCGTTTCCCGACTCGCAAGAAATGTATACATGGAATAAAGCTGCAATTTTATTTAAGTGTCTCAGTGTGCCCCAGTCCCAAGAACATATTGTAGATTCAATTCAGCAGTAGAATTCGTGTAAATGTAGTTTTCATTTTCTTTATTGTTCAAAACAACTTTGTTCTTACAGAAGTATTCAGCGTAACCGTAGTATTTTTTGCTGAAGACAATAATATAATTACCTAAAAAAAGTATCAAACTAAACTGAAATTGAACTAATTACATATCTAATAGAGTAACTTGATTCGATTTTCTCAATTAATCTTTGGATTATTGACAATATAACATTAAAGCAATAAAACTCCCTTTCTTCTCCTAATTAAACTGTAAGTGTAACAAAAAGTCTGAACCGGATAAAATATATAAGACTGGGAATGAGTACTCAGATGACAAAAATTTCTTAAATTCCGAAACTATGAAAAGTCTTTATTTCTTTCCTCCTTGAAGTATACCATGATTTCCACTTTTAGAACCTGCTCCACCTCTCACTGCCGATGATGAAGACGCCGGGGAGCTGGTCGACGAGGTAGAGCATGTATCGTCATACTCATCATTATTCGACGTCTGCTGAAGCTGAAGACGTGCTCTGGTCTCACTTGATTTATTGCCGCAGAGACCACCAGCTCCAGCAGACTTTAGTTGTTTGGAAGACATTGGAAGCGGCATATGCTGTATGCTGGAGCCACTCTGTAGTTGAGCCGCTGTCGGGTCTATTATTTTGTCGCTGGAGGAGGAAGAGTGGGTAAAGACATGAGGTGGGTGTTGTGTGGGAGGGTGAACAGGTAGGTGCAGTCTCTGTGGGCTGAGACCCTGATGCTGCTGCGACGGAGACTGAAGAGGTCTTGGCTCCTCATCCGTTCCTCCGTTCGTGTCGTCGTAGTCTCCTTCGTCAACGATGTAATCACAATCAATACTGTCCTCCTCCTGCTCCTCCTCATCAACTGTAGACATCATGTCTTGTTCTGCCAATGTGCGGTAGATTGCGAGTCGCTGCTGCTCCATTTCGAGATGCTGCTTTCTCCATTTAATGCGACGATTTTGAAACCAAACTTTTACCTAAAACGTTAAACAGAAAATCAAAGCGATGCTGTCAAATGTTTGTGGAATTGGCCCGATTCAAATATCTACGGATTAGAACTTTCTGCAATATTAATTTGTATTGCTCTCACATCAGAGGTTCACGATAGGGATATTTTAGAGAAAGTTAAAGCTATCAGTATTTATGTCATAATCGTGTAATGTGCACAAATACAGCTAGTCGACCAACTTGAGAAACCTCGGTACACACCTGCGCCTCTGTTAGGTATAGGCTAGAAGCTAAATACAATCGCTCTGGCCCAACCATGTATTGTTGCCTTTCAAACTCGGCCTCCAATCTCTCGAGTTGCTCTGGGGTGAAAATTGTGCGAACTCGCTTCGACTTGGCTGCTCTTCTTCCGTTCCCTCCAGCTTTGCTGCCATTGTTACCTCCAAAACTATCCGAGCGTTTCTCTGTAAAGATTTTATGGTTTCATAGAAATGTAAGTATTTAATAAGGTTTTTTAAAGGCTCTCATAAAACTACATAAGTTTAATACGCTTTAGGCTGACAATATGAAAATAAGTGTCTAGAATATAATGCGCAAAATTTAATAATTTTTATCTCGTTAATAAAAATAGCACATGTTTCTATCGCAAACAATATGGCTGGGATAGAAAAATATGTTGGAAGAATCTGAAAAGCAGTTTCAATATGTTGTGAATTTAACGGGAGGCGGATTATTGATTGAGCTAAAATGATTTTATTGATTTTCTTACCATTTTCGATTGGCGTACCTGCAGCAGCGCCAGGGATCTTACTTGTCCCGTCCGTCGAGTTCTGTCGCGTGTTTGTACGATTTTGCTGTGCTTGTGGAGGTACCGGATACGGTAAAAACCGAGCGTCTTTCCCACCCGCGCTTTTCCCACATCCACTCTCAGCATTAAAATCTTGCGAATGATTCCGTCGCCAGTTATTAGAATGGGCTGCAGTCAGAAACCAATACTTTTAACAGATGTAATTTAACATAACATGTATTGAAACTCAAGCGCATTTAGGTTAATTTCAAAAACGCTTTCACTTATACCAAACAAAGTATAAACCAGGGTACAACTGTGGTTGTGTGCTTTTTACCTAAGAGTGACTCAATACTAAATGATGTTTTGTTTCCCGTCGATGGTCCCTGCTTTTTCCCTCTTTGTCGTCCCTCTCCAGCATCGGGAGCGATGACTCCTCTCGGATTACCAAAGTTCAAGCATGGCTGTTGATTAGCATGAGGCGGAAGTGGGCCTCCGATCATGTTATTATTATTGTAGTTGATGTGAGTCATTGCGTTATCCAAATGAGGAATGGGACTGATGGAAGACTCAAGCGATTTTTGACAGGGTTCCGTTACAGCGACGCGAAGTGGCATTGGGTGCACCTCCTCACGGCTCCCTCCACCACCTCCCACTTCCATTTGACTTGGTGAAGAGTCACTCGTGCTATTGACAGTGCTTCGACTGAGCTGTGATTTAGTCTGCGACGAAATGTTATGTGTGTTGAATGGTGGTGGGGGAGGTGGAGGATAATGCTGCTGATGGCGTTGTTGTTGGCCAAGGGAAAAGTTTCCAGCGACTACTTGATGCTGTTGGGGGTGTTGTGATGGAAATGAAGTGTAACGCTGGGAAGCAATGGCAAGGTCAAACATTGACTTTAATTTGAGAGAGTAATGGTCCGTCGTAAGTTGCAATGAGTTCAGCATGTTCACTTACACACTCTGAAGTCAACTATTCATAAACTCTCTAAGCCTATGCGAATAGAATCTGCTGCAGCTCGGGTAATAAAACCACATATCGACCGTGAATACGGAAAATTGGCTGTATACCTAGATTGTCGTCTGGGAAAATGGCTATACGACCAAAGTGTCATCTAGAAAATGGCTATATGCTGTGTATTTTAAATAGCATATAGTCATTTTCCCAGACGATATAAAATTCATATAGTCATTTTTTAGACGACACTAGTAGACATGTGGTCATTTTTCCAGACGACACTCTAGGTATATAGCCAATTTTCCGTATTCACGGTCGATATTGTATATACGGATGTATTATCTCGGGCTAGGAGACACATGAATAGATATTTACCTACAAACAGATCACTTATTTCGAGAGCTTCATTTAAACTTTACCAGAGCCAGTGAAAGATGAAGCCGAAGGGTTTAATTTATTAAAGGAGAAACTATCACTTATATTATTGCATTCACTATCGCTAGATTGAACGTGTGATTTGATTTATAATCTATTCTACTTACACATTAGAACGGATGTGTGTTTCTTATCGGAGTTCCAAATTAGACATTGCAAATTTTGGATACCTTTCAATAAGCTCAGTGACACTGACATGGCATGACTGGAGTTGCTGCTAGTCTCACAATCCCCCAAAACTGAACCTTTTTGGATGATTTCAGTAATGTAGCGCACCACACACCAATGCTATTAAATACTTTTCATGCGTGTAAATTTTAATAATATGGTGCAAGGATTAAAGCAAATTCGTTCACTAAACTAAACTTTTGAATTACTTAACTGAAATGCGTGCACACACCCTTGATTCAATGCTTAAAAATGTATATCGAATGAAAGTTTTGCTTCATTTTCAAAGGAAACTCTGTTTACAGGAGATAAATACACTAGACATCGTTTTGTGATAAACGAACTTCCACTTTTCCCAGCTAAATGACCTCCGACGTCTCGACCATTAGCGTTTTTATTACCCAAAATCTACTTAAAGTTAAAAGAGATTAAAAGGTATTTATGTTTGCATCGACTTTCAGCTATTTTTCGTGTGCCGAAACGTCTTCTTCCCACTTCCTCACTTCACACAAACTCCGTACCCCAAAGAACCTTTCAGCAGTCAAGTGTCAACTACACAAGATGTACTCGTGTAAATAATCTTCAACTTTATAATATTGTAATCACTCTGTCACGCTCTCAATTCCAAGCTCGTAAAGCTCAATAGCAGGATTTCCTCTGCCATAAAATCAACCACACGAAATTGCCCATACCTCAACTAACTCACTTTTTTTATTATCACGGTAAATTCACTCAATTAACACCTCTAAGTAGGGAGTAAATGATTTGATGCGATTGGAAAAAGTACGTTTTAATGCAGCGGAAGAAACCGATACGACTTCGTTGGGACAAGCCATATTCAAACTCTTTCTATCAAATCACAACTAATGAAAAAGGTGTTAACAAATACAGCAAAACAAGGGAGCTTTTTTTACAAGGCTAAATCAAGATAAAAATTGACTGGGTAGACCACCAGCACAACATTTAAGGTTACTTTTTTGTTAACCTACTCAAGTTCAAGTCTCCTTGTGGAAGTCATGAACGAGATTGAATTGAGCTCCGTGGATTTCATGAGCTTAAAAGCTTTGTCATCGCATCATTTTCTCTTCAAGTGTAGTACCAGGCGAGCAACCGATTGAGGCATTTAGATTCTCTCTCGAGTTGAACAAGTGAAACGAGAGCAGATAAAGGAAGAAGAGATTAAGTTAGCTTCTTTTCTTGTTCGAGCTGCTGGGAGTAAGTAAGCAGCTCCATTATTGGTAGATTGTGGACGATGTTCATTTCATCATCTTTCCCCGTCCTCGTGAAAACCAAGGAGTCGTGTTCATATTGCACCCATGTAATCCAATGTTAATGGTAACAATGCACGAAAACGTGAGCATGTAATGCTGTGGCTTGCTCAAAATAGTATATTTAAACGGTTTTGCAGGGGTAGACGCGATACCTATAAACGCACACATGTAACGGAACAAGCTGCTCTTATCATGCGCGGTTTAAAAGCGTCAATATACATACAGTGGCACTGGATTCTTTACAGGGTTCTGTGCTCGTGCAAAACTCCGATTCAGAATGGAGTTACCATTTTCATTGAAAGGAAGAATCAACATACACGCAGCTCAATTGATTGTGCCAGGCAAAATAATTGATATCAATTCATCCTAAAAATTACCGACTGACAAAACATGTATTAAATAAATAGTGCATGAAATTGACAATTACATATATTTAAATACGATTTACATACATGTTCTCAGGTAATGGACATTGGCAGATTTACAATTGGCGTTGGGCTGTTTTGATAACATCGTACACATTGTTGAATGCCAAAGTAAATGCAAAACGTTATTGATTCTATTAGTATTAGTTTTGACGCTGCTTAAAAAAAGTATTTTCTCCGTTGAAAGCCAAGCCACAGTTTAATAAGTTGTCAAGGAAGAATTTGAATGAGCAGCTCAAATATGTGGAAAGTTGGTGGTTACTGCCATCATCTTACTATTACAATTTCAGCAGACTTTTGGTGAACAACGTGGAATTCGGGTACTTCTTCCATGGGGAGATGGCACGGGAACATGCACTTCTTTTCTTGGCAGCATACAGCTACTTATGAAATGAACTGTGTTGGCACAATGGAGCCTAATATCAGAGGGACAAGGGGAATGATGATGATGATGATGGTGAGATGATAATATTAGCTATCATCATTCATGAGAGCACCAATTCACGAAAATTTTATTACATTTTATTCAGCGAAGAAAAAGTGAGCCTGCTTATTTCGGTGGAAAATTTATATTATGTTTCGCAATAATAACATCGACGGAGATTTTTTGGCTCGTTCGCTTCATTTTTATGAGATTGGAAAAAGGAAGAGGGATAGGAAGACGTAGGAATAAGATTGAATGATGATGATGCGAGCACACCACGCCGAGCCACTACGTTGTGAGTCAATTGGCTCGACAAAGTGAAGAGGTTCCGCCTGATTCCGAAAACAAGCCCATTGCTTACCACTTAAAGTACACAAAGGGGGTTGGTCTCATCTCACTCGCTCTTCTTCTTCCGTTCCTATCATTCAACAACCACAAACCTTTTTTATGCCCTGCTGCTTCCAACTCACAACGATTTTTTTTCATAAAAACGAAATTAGGAAAAAGTACGGAAAATATACGTACTATCACTCTGTGAAAACTTTCACTGCGATCGCGAGTATTCTTTTTGTGTACACAACTTGTATATTTTCTTGCTCGCTTCCACTTCGATTCACAGATTTTTTTTACCATAAGTCTCTTTCCACCTTACGGTTTCTAATATTATGCTTTATTTCATTGAAAATGTACATTATGTGCATAAAGTTTCTCATTCAAAGTTCATATTAGCGTTTAAAAAACGTATGGACGTTTTCTCATAAAGATCGATGAATTTAATTCTTGCTGGCAAAATTGTTTTCAAACCAACGCAGTTCTGGCGAAAGGTAAACATTTTAGGTGGAATTTCGCGGCGCAGCCCCACCGATCTAAGATGCCTCGTATAGTGTATTTACCACACAATTAAAAATCTAAGGAATAAACTTGGTAGCGTCAGACTTTCAAAATTATGTGATGGTTCAAGTACTCTTTGCACACCGTGAGCAAACTCTGAGCTATAAATGTTGTCATTGTTAGTAATTTCCTATAATAATTACCAATGCTGCGTGGGCCAATAAATATTTGGATATTCAATTCAGCAAGAATTTACCACCGGCGAGATAACAGTTTAGACTTGTGTAGAAAATTTCGGGGCTATTTTAAAACGAAACAGACTGGGTATATCCGACGGAACATTTTTCAAAATTTTAACAACCTTTGGAACGGAGATACGTAAATTTTAAGGGTCTCTCAAACTGCAAAACGTCAGCAAAAGTAGTACATTCGAATTCTCTATGTACCATGCAAAGCAGGAAAAGAACATTATTGTTACAATGTTAAGGACAACCAAATTATACAATTTTTATTTGAGAAATTACGTGGCAGGGCTCAAAATAGTTAACAAATTGTGCGATTTGTCAGTTTTACCTCCATTTTTATACACTGGGCCTAATTATTTAATTCATACAATCTGGCGAGAGACTTGCGTACATGACTTGCGAATGGTAAAAGATTTTTTTGAACTCAAAATATTAGTTCCAAGAAGTCAATTTTGACAATGATTTACTCGTTGAGAATTATGCCTTTAGTTGTCTCTAATGATTATGCTAATAAGAATGCAAATGTTTCCTTTAAAAAATTTTAGTTAAATTCTTCATCATAAGGTAAAGATTATACTTTCCCCTTTAGAATGGTTAGGAAAGAAATCATGTATGATTTGTATGTATATTGGTACTGAAATACCCTAAATTCGATGTTATAGAGATAAAATATTACAAGTCTGTACAAATTGCAAAAACCAAGGAAAATTATGTCGCCACATCTTCACTTGCTTCTTGCTTCAAATTGCTCTTACATTTGTATCATTATCTCAGGTGTAAAAATGTCGTGCTACAATATTCAATATTTATGGTACAAATTTCTTTAATAAAATAAGATATGTCTGTGCACCTTAATGTTTAACTCGCTGATTTTTCGGGAGATTTTAAAATACTTAAAAGATTTTTAGATTCCAACTTAAGAAGCTCCTTTATATTGAAACATCAAAAGTTATGTTCCTAAATGTGTTCTTTATAAAACATAACCAAACCAAGCCATGGCCTAAAACTGACATTTTATTTAGTTCCTTAAACTACTAGAATGAAAATAGAACTCGTAAGTTGATTAATCGATTGATCATTTATCATCCACTGAATAATATCAAAACTATCGCATATGGATTGGAATTTCACTTTGCCCCAAGCCTCCAAATTGTTCAATGCTCACTGTCCAATCGTCAGAAACCTGTTTAAATGAAGAGTACTTATTCTCATTTGTTAGTAAAGGTAAGTAATATCGAATTTCATCGGGCAAGTCATATATTTCACAACTTCAGGTCGCAATGAATGAACCGAGCAAAGGAAGGATTAAGTGTCTTGGGCGGATACGTGATGGTCATGAACATTTTTTGTTCTTTTTTTTGACTTATTTGAAAGTACAATCTGTGCAGCTCAGAAATGAGTCTAGAAGCTCTAAATAATAAGTTATTCACTTTAATTGAATATAAAATGCGCATATTGAATTTTAACAAGAACAAAGAAAGTATCATATATCGTTCACCAAAGAACAAATCCTTGTATTGCTACACTTGACGAAACGAACGAAAGCACGAGCCATACATGAAGCTCTTGAACATCATGCATGTGACAAAGACGCCTGTTGCGTTAGAGTTGTACTCTGAGGTGAAGAAGGTTTTTTTCTAAAACTTTAGGTTTTATGCATTGTTGATTTTCTGTAGTCTTGGCTCTGATGAAAACTTATACAACGTTTCCGTTGATGTTTGTCAACCGAAAAAGAAGTGACGTGAAACATGATAGGAGAAGGTTACAAGACGGTGACCAGTGGTGACGAAACGAAATTCGAATCGAGACATACAATATTCATTTGGTAGGTTTTGTGTGTATTTGCAATTTGAAAATATGTACACCTGCCAAGGCATTTCACTTTAATGGGATGTAGTAAGAACATGAAGTACATATACGAGGTCAGGTTGTGTGTTAATAATTAATCCTGCAACCAATGATTAATTTTCAAATGGCCTGGCTACTATTATGTCAAAAAAAGTTATAAACTGTAAGAGCTTTGTATTCATTCTAGTGGACAATATCAAGTAATTGTGAGTGAATATGCGCTTTGGACTCAATAAATAGAGAGCGTCAGAATGAAATTGATGCAGTGAATAAGTCATACATATGATTCCCTTCCCGAATAATCTTTCCAAACTTTCCTTCGTTTATTTCAACTTTCCCGCTTCAACTCCATGGTGTAGTATTTAGTTTTCGAAATTATCGTTTCGGCATTGCAACATGTTTTTCACATTATTATAATGGTATCGATAGCAATAAAAATTATAATAGGAGAGCTGTTCATTTCCTCTTTTAAATAGTTAAATTATTATTACATGACAATATCGGTAGTATGTACTCTTACTCTTTGTTGTTCTTTGTATTTAATTTAAAGATTTTACATTCAGGAAGTATCATTACAGATGCGACTCTTTTTGTAATTTGATCTTGATGTATTGTACATTACGTATGTATGCCTACATATTCCTTTGTATATCGATTATAGCCACTTTATCTCTTAAAATAAAAACAGGACAGCATAAGAAAAAAAACAATAAATCAACTTTTCATATGATTTTTTTACCTGAGGAGCGCACGTTTCCTAGTGTTTATTTAAACTCACCAAATTTATATATAAATATAATACAATCATATTTGAGAGAAGAGAAATCCAATCACTTAAATTGTTACCTACAAAAATTATGCACTGTCTAAACACATCGACAATCAAGTCATAAGTAATTGCTGGTATAAGTAATGTGTATAAATTTATAGTTCCTTTTTTGCAGCGTTACCCTAACATATGTACTATTTGTATCACTTGGAATCAACGTGAAGAAACACGTAAAAATAAAATAACCTTGTTTTTGAAGACTAAAAATAAGCAGATAGCAACAACTAATGTGTCTTCAACAAATAAAAACAACAAAATAATATTATCTGACTGACAAGGTGAAAAACAATAACTTTGAAGATTATAATGTAATTAAACGCAATTTATTCCTAATTTCTAGTAAGGGTGTCACACAACTGATCTAGCACCGAACTCAAAAGACAAAAAAACTCAACTCAAGTCACTTACCGGTTTCAAACAAGTTATCATGAAAGGCAGTTCATTGCATATAACGTGTGTTTGTATCAACAATGTTTCTTTTTTTAAACTTATGTACCAAACAATGTTACCTAACTTAAGTTGGTTTCAATTTGGGAAATGGATTACGACAAATATATCATATCATCATGATCATGGACATAAGTATTTGGTTCGTCGTCATTATTTTTAACCGAAATCCTGCTCCAAGAAAACTGTTTTAGCTTTGTGTCGTTTTTACAATTCAAAATACAAGTAACACCGTTTTTAACTGAATTTGAATTGTTCAAAATAGCGGAGTTGATATTTACGCAGTAGTGGTACTCCTACTACTGTGCATGTTACATGTTACACATGCAGTAACGTTTTGGAGATGAGTAGCCAGTATCGTTTACACAAATTCGAACTGCCCTATTACTGAAAACAAGGATATTTTTTGATGTGACTCAATCTCTTGTTGACCTTATGATTTCGGATTTATCCAATATTACGCCTAACTGTTCAGTTTTTAACCCATTAAAGTTGTAATGAAAGATTCTCTGCATTGTAGAAATTACGTCAAAATGCCAGCGTTTCCCTAAAAATACGGCGAACGGTCTTCCCAACGGAAGTAGTTGAAGGTGGGGACGTAGTAGAGTGAGTAATCTGCAATGATTCCATTTAAAATTAGCATTGCTATAAGCAAGTGATAAAACGTATTACATCACAGAATTTTTTTAAGAAGACTTACGCGAAACAAATACGGTTGAATATCAGGATATGACGTATCAAAAATAAGGTCAACCTGGAAAAGTTACAAAGATTAGGATAAAATCAAATTTAGCACATCAATGCTATAGGAAGTTTATGCATATTCAAGTATATATATAGGTTAACGAACTTCTGATTGTGCGGGTATTTTTGGAAGATACTGCTGGCGGTTCATTACTTCAGCAATGAGAACAACCTTTTCTCCAACCAGTTCTCCCAAGTACTCCCGATTCATTTGGCGTTCTAGAAGGGATGGGGTAACGGTTAGCATTTAGATTATGTATTTTTTAGGCAGAGAACTACATATAATCGTTCGTGGTGAGGAGCATTCATTACCTATTTCACTGCGAATGGTTTTGATTTCTATTCGGATTGTCCAAACTTCCCAAGGTAAGCATTCAGGGGCAAACGGCCAATTGACTTTCTTTTTGTTATAAAATTCCAGCGAGATTTGTCCACTTCTGACTCCATTCTCTGTCATATTGCTTGGATCTCTGATGGCTTGATCGAAAGCGCTCACATAGTGATTCATTGTTTTCGCTAAAGCACTTGATGCACATCGTACCTACAAATTATTAACAAAAGCTACAGTTAAACAGACATTTAACCCGAAACTTTTGTTGGACAGAGCATCAAAGTGCAACTTACATAGGTAAGATCAATAAAGTCGCAGTCAATATCTTCATATCCAATCGTTCCAATAGAATATTTTCCTTCTTGGCGGTAATGAAATTTTCCTAAGGTTCGATGAAACAAGATCGAGTGGAAGATACAGCTTACCACTTCACTAATTTGGTGGCACTCTGTTGTCTGTAGAGAATACAAAAGGTATTAATTCTTTAGAAATCCAATACATAACATAAACACATACAATCAATTTGCAATATAATATAATTTCAAGCAAATTTAGCATTTGTAATCTCAACTTACGAAGTCAAATGTTTGAGTCCGAGCATTCATATCTACAGTCGGTTTCAAGACTTCCCTTAACCTCTGTGACCCAAACTATAACTAATAAAACTCAACAGCACACTTTTCGAGTCCAGATTACAGCAAAAAATTGACTTGGTTTCGTCACTTTTAATATGCAGTTCTTTCCAAAACAATATCCTAAAATTAGTAACACAGAACAGCTCAGCGGACCTTGTCTTTCTACACGCTCTACCGAATTTGTCGAATCAATTTTGTTATCACATTCACAGATTACAGAGGGCCTACGACAACGTCTCCGGAAATTTGCTCCACCTGGTAAACCTTCTCGGTTCAGTCAAACGCCACGTGAAAGGGCTTTCTCCTCATAACTATTTCCCAACCCCAACTATTTCAAACTTATTGAAATTCTTGGTTTGGCGTCTACTGCGCTCTCAAAACCTTCCCCTAATTATATCATCCCTGCATTCTTCATTCAGTCAGAGATCACTGCCTTTCTTGTCAATGACACGTCTTGCAATACATACAAACTTCACAAAAACAACCTCGGGTCTGCAAATATATTACATCAACTACTCGGAAAATGATCATCAGCGTTAGACGTTTATACATGAGCCCGTGGAAACTATTTCGAAGTTCCGAATGATACCCGTGAAAAAATTAGGTCGTTATTATCTTGCTATGATGTGAGAACTTATTTTCATATTGATTCAAAATCGCACTCTCGCGTTTGAATCTTTAAATACATTCGCCACTGGTACTAAAATCTTTAGCTTGTTTAAATAAAGTCACACTGATCAACCCTCTGAGTCAGCTGACTGCGTTACGATATTTTATAGTAAATACTTGCTTTATCTTAACACAAGACGTTTCCTTCGTCTTGGTTTTCAAAATAATTCGCCACGTACTGGACACTAACAAAGACAGTATTACAAAATAATTTTGGCAAAAACGAATTCTTTCGCCAAAAAATATTCACTTTTTGTCAGTCGCTACAAATTCGCTAGCAGTATTCTAAGCACTATTTAATTTATTTTTAGTTTAATTACCAGCTTAAAATTTCATGGTTTGGCTGGCTCTTTTTTGTTTGAGTTCAAGTAAAAAAATATTCTACAGAATCATGATGATGTGATAAATAATGATACATAACATGAACAAACGAAAAAACCCTTGCCTTGCGTAAAAAGATGTGCATCCTTTATTCGTTTGTTTGTTGCCTAGTGCAAAAAAATCCTCTTTGTGCTGCATATTATTTCGTTCGTGTGTGTATGCTCTCTATCTTCTGTTACATTCATGAAACAAGGCACATCGTCGTCGTCGTCTTGTTGCTTTTTTGTTTAGTATAGCATATGGTATATATGATGAATACATAAACAAGCAAAAAAAAGTTACATACCTACAAGAACTAAACAGTTACACACTAATACTATTACCTATAAAAATTGTTATTCCTTACTTTATGTGAAACGCAAGCTCTCATATGCCTAATCACAATGCAGCGTATCTTCATATGTTCGAGCCTGCTGTTTTCTTACCTGCTAAGCTGTAATAGGGATATTGATATTTTGGTGGACACGATGGGAGGACTCGATATGGGATGCAGCGAATCTTCAAGTTTAGATTTACTTTTGTTTCGGGTACAGAATGGAAGACCTTTCAAATTGAGGTTTTACAAAGGTATAACCACATGCTTTGATTGAGTCAAGATTATTAAAACTCTGTAAATGTAAAAGAGGTAGACAAGCGCATAGCATTGTCAAATCGAAGATTGTCAAATGCAAAAATTTTCAAAGCGGAGAGCAATAATAACCAATGTAATTAATTTTTATCGGGGAATGCCAGTGTAATAGTCTTAGTAATTGTGCTGGTTTAGGAAAGATCCGTGGTTTTCAGCATGTTGCCTCCAAAACCAAGATGAATCATCGGAGGGTACGGACCTTCCCAGCACCAATAATTTGGTGTCGACTCAACAGCAACGAGTATCTCGGCTGTAACGTTCATTTCATTCAATAAAGTTATAACGATGGAATCAATTTGCGTTAAATTTTCTGTTAGAAATGCCTTATTGACTGGACTAAAATTAAATCCATCGTAACAGGTTGAGTTTATGATTGTCTTAGAGATAACGGCTAATTTAAACCTGACGGCATGCAAATTCAATATGCTAGGGAGGTCTTGGCTCGCTCCGAGAGAGCCTCACCCCCATCAACGGAACGAAAGAAGTCGAATGAAAGTAGAGTAGAATCGCTGGCAAAAAAAAGTTTTTCTACGTTGTTGGCCTGCAAATAATAATACGAAGAACGCTGCGAAAAAAGGTATTAATGTCAAACAGAAAAGCGAAGAAAGAAAAGAGATAGGGAAGAGCAGAGGATACACGTAAATAATGTAGGTAAAAATAAGTAGTAATGATATGACCAAGAAAATACAACGTAATACCCTCGATATGTGTTCGGAGTTGTCTTAAGACGAAACTTTAAAACAGACTTGGCCATGCTGGTGAGCATATTGATTCATAATTATTTGGACACTGGGCATTGTGATATGGGAGCATCTACTTATTCAACGCTACAAGCTGACCTTTATTTTTTTTTAAATTGAAATTAAAATTCCTGAATGGTTTTAACTTTATTTTCAAACTTGAATTTGAACTGCGTCTAATCAAGTTTTTATTCTGGGTTGACCAAAATACATATGTACATCGAACAATTCGCCATCTCTGCATATGAGAGCATGTTACACATTTTGTGATTCACGATATTTACATGTGAACAGCAGAGCGAGCTGTAATGGGAAGGAAAAATACGAATAAAAAACTGGATTCACTGCTCTTACTCTCTTTTGAGCACGTCTTTAGGAGCTGATTTGCATTTTGGATGAATCTTATGGTGTATGCGTGTGTGGAGCGAAAAATATCAATAAGTTTTCATATTCGATAGAGAAAGAAGCGTCTGCTCATTTTGCATTGTTTCAATTAGCCGTATTTGTAGATGGGCATCATTTTATTTGTATGTACTTAACTCTTTCTGACCTTTTGTCACGAACTGTGATAAAAAGTGAATGTGAGTGGTGTTGAACCCGAACTGCATGGAAAAATTGGCCACGCTCAGTCTGAAACAGCATCTGACTGCTTTCAGTGCAAAAATTTCCATAAATTTTTCGTGTCGAAAAGCATGTTTTTGGCATAGATGCTAATGAAACTAACAAAGGACATCGTTGGTGGCTTGTGGTCGGAGCCCGTTGTTCAAATCTTAAATCGTCGTAAAAATCTTTTAGATCTTCTTTTGTGCTTAGATAATACCAAATCTGATTTTGGTATTTGATGGAAAAATAGAAACGAAAAAACATTTTTGTGTGGCTTGATCAATGCTTACATAACTAACTTTTAAGGAACTTAAAAATCATCTAGCTTGGCTTAAAAGTCGATATTACCTACATATGTATATTACCGTTTTTTCAATTCCGCGAATTTTACTTTCTCATTTCCTAAGGGATATCTTCATATTTCCATTGGTTCTTATACATATTTATGTATCAATATTTGAATACGTAATGTAGGTATCGGTTATCTAGTTCTGTGCGCATTTGCCATTTATAAAAGTACTTTGACCTGCTTTTCAATTTTTCGTCAATTTTACTCGCATTCTACAAATACAATTCTACAAATAATGAGTATTCTGTTAAAAGCATTTTTGACTTTCGGATACGTATTTAACTTTATTTAATCACGCAGCCAAAGTAAACAATTACGAAACGCATTGTTATTATGAAAATGATTTCTGTGATTAACATACATACATACATACGTTCGCACTGCACTTATCCATTTATGGTAGGAAATTGTGGTAGCTTGCAACTTTTGTACATACATATTCATAACCATAACCGTATTTATTATATATCTTTGCGAATATAGTTATTACTGGGAGCCAGGCTTCTCGAACCGCTTCATTTCATTCTTAATTGCTTGTATGAGTGGCACTGCTGGGTCATTCGAGGGCAACGCGGGAAGCGGCGGTGGGTTGACCTGCGATGACGGACCTGGCTGGGGTTGTAATTGCGATTGACTTGATGAAACATTTGTACTCGATGGACTTTCTCCTCCTTGTCTAGAATTCACTCTTATGTCTGGGTAGGCAGGGTACTGAGGGAAAATAAATGCAGGGGAAAGTACAACGGACGAATGACTTTGATCTGAGGTCGTTGCGACTGCATCTCTCGCAACCTTTGAATCGTCCTGGGTGGTCGCACAAGGAGTTGATGTTTTATCGTAGCTATGCTCATCACCATCATTAAGTTGCCGTTGTGTGATGCACCGTTGGAACTCGACCGCACTTCCTTGCCTTGAGTTATTCCCACCGGAGGCCAAGTTCGTCTCCGACTGAGCCTTAACTTTCGCTGACGAAGATCTACGTTCAGAACTCGCCGTCCAGGCTCGTTTCGGAGGCCCGATAGGGACGGCAGCGGACTTTGGACGGCGAAGTTTTTGCAGGGACTCTTCTCGAATCACATGAGAAGTCCAGGGGCGCCACTCCGTCTCCGTTTCGACAACCTCATGGCATATCGAGACTTTGGCGGACTGGGTTTCTGCTTTATTGTCCGTCTCTTCACGCTTACCTCCTGAAACTGTAGGAAAGAAGACAGAGAGTGAATGAGAGGCAAGAGAGAGAGAGAGTGAAAGAAAGGCAAAGTCCACAACTACTCGCATCTACTCATCTACTAAGCGTGTTCCAAATATCCAAATCCAATTTATCCAAGAGTGTCCAGTGACAAGTAAAAGTTCTCACATGGGTGAGACCTTACCCATAACATTGAATGCGTCATCTAGAAACTGATGAAATCGTTTTCTCATCCGTCCTAGCGGATTCTGATCGTCGGACATGGAAGAGTTGATGTGATGCACTTCGACAATTTCTTCAGACTCTGTTGAAATCACAGACTCGGACTGACCAGGTGATCCCCTCCAATTCTTTCGCGGCTTCGGGGCAGCCCTAGCCTTGTGCGACGTGGTCTTTGAGATTCTTGTTGGCGTTTGGACTTGAGCATCTTTCGTGTCGGGAGGGCTGCCAAAGACGCCTCCGGGAGTCTTTCTCGGAGAGTCTTTCAGTTCAAAGCTCTTTTCACTCAAGTCTCGATCCTGCTCTCCGTCCCTTTCGTCTTCTGACAAGTCGTAGCTAGGAATTTCCTCAATTGTTTCTGGTAGAGCCAAGCGAGATCCTGGCCGACGGCTGAGGGCGTCGATACCACTGCTGGAACTGGCGCCTTGGTGGCCAACGTGGTACTGATGATGACTTTTACTTCCTCCTGCACTCGTGGAGGCGGCAGAACCGGGACGTTTCCATGGAACTAGTTTCTTCGCATATTCACTCGGAGTTTGCGCGACAGAGTCCTGGAATACATCTAAATTGCCTAGACTAATTGCGTCTGTAGTCCCCCGTGCCCAAGATGGTGGCTGCTGCTGCTGACGCCGTTTATCAGACTTTGGCGAGTCACCACGATCCAGCTCGTCAATATCAGAGAATTGGGATATTTCAGACTCCTCTTCGTCTGACTTTGTTGTGATATCTTCAATCTTGCTGATTTGTGTCTTTCGGCGTCTTCTCCGCTGTGATATGTCTTTTGACTCTTTTTTCGAATTTGGGGCTCCTGATACTACCTTTTTTGACCTTTTGGGACTGCGCTCTTGCGATTTCCCACTGACCCTAGGTTTAGGCTCTCCCAGCAGCTCCTTCCATTCGGCACTGCCTTCGCTGGACGTGAGGTTGGCTGCGCTTGGCTTCTTGTGCAGGCGAAGTTCTTCTGAAGTGGTTGGAGACTCCTCGTGTCTTTTCCCCGTTCGTTTTCTTTGGCCGAATTCGTCCTCCTCGAGGTCCTCTTTACGTTTTTGTTTAAACGAGCCCAAGCGAGAACCTCGTTTACGGCTGATGGCCTCCGAAATCTTTTTCGCGCTTGTCCTGGCCCTTGCAGACAAGAGACTCAGGGCAGGGCTAGATCTCGGCGATTGCTCATGACTCTCTCCGTGTCCTGTACGGCTCTGAAAGTTTTTGGCATTTAACAAGCAACAAGATTAAGATTAAATTATCTAAGTCTGAACAAGTTCATTCAATTCAAATTAAGATTCTAGGATCAAAAAGCTCAAAAAAATAATGGTTTCCGTTTATAGGTAGGTTAGATAGCTACGTTTTCTTATCCTCAAAAGTCTACGTCTACAGTCTAGCTCACCATTCGAACTGCGCATTCCATGTGCAGTATACGCATAGAGGAAGTAGTTCAATATGTTAAAAAAAGCATCGACAAGACAAGACAATTAAGTGACCGATTGTGATTGAAGCGATTAACCTACAAAGTGAATTTACAAAGCTTGCTGGAAAAATACCTCAACGTAAAAGTGTTCTCGTTAAAGTAAGGATAAAACGCATGCATTAAATTTAAAAAAGTGGCTAGCGTATTAGTGAGCATTTTGTATGCAACAGGGGTTCGCCTGAATTAAACATTTTCGCTTTTTCAAAAGTTAGTTCACGAGTCTGAAAATCTTAAACAGCAGTTTCTTTATCAAAATATAAAATATTCCATCATTTCTAATCTCATGAAATGGACGAAAAAAGTAAGCAAGTTATTACTCCTACCAAGATAAAATCTATACATTTTGAGCATAATAAGGCCTACCGTATATAGAGAAAAGAAGATATCTGATATTTACTTGGAGTAAAACAACAATTTATTCCATACAAAAAGCTACATTAAAGCCGACAGGAGAAACACGAAGGGGGACATAAATACAAACTTTAAACTATATCGAGTTGTTAGATTGGAATTAGTTAGCATTTCGGCATAATAATAGGCAGTTGTTAAGAGGAAACGAACAGAGAAGTAGAGAAAACGATAGAGAGAGAGAGACAGAGAAAGACTTTGTTGTAAAAAACTGGCCAATTTTAAGGAAAGTTTATAGCAGAGTACGATAGGGGACTAGCTTTAAATGTAAGAGAGAGAAATACTTTCAGAAAAAGAAGACTCATGAAAATCATCAAGTTTATTTAATTTTGGTAGAGATGAGGTTGCTTTTAGTATCTTCATGTTATATGTACCGGAGTGCCAAGAAAAGCAGGATTGATGACGCCCTCTTCGATTTCGATAATACCTGACTGTGGTCTGGCAGCAGGAGGAACACGTGTATTATTACTGTCACCCAATCGATTATGCTTCCATTTCCATACCATAAATGCAATCAGAGTCAAAAGGATTACCAAGAGGCAGATTGTCGTCACCGCTACTATTAACCAAGGGGAGGTAGTTGCGACCTGCTCATTTCTCGTCATTTGCTCAGGTGGACCAGCCACGAGTGCTGAAACGTTTTCATCAAATCAAGTCATATTGAGATGTTTACGATTACAAATGCATCTTTTCGTTTTAGTTTGCCAATTTCCTTTACCTTCTGCTTTCTTGTCAATGATCTCATAACCTATCGTGTGCTCCATTTCCTCCTTACTCACAAGATCCAGCTCCTTAACAGCGGAAAAGGCTGGAATGGGCGTACCTTCGGCCAAAACAATGTACGTGAGATCAACCTTCTTCGCCGGCCGCCCCCTGTCTTTCTTATCCTCCGTCACGTTCAATATGGACACTGTGACATTCATACTTGTCGTCGCTAAATGTCTCAGCTGCGTAGGACTCATTGAGCTTTGAGCAACGTACAGCCAGCGGTGAAAGTGGTCAGTGTCCATTTGATGATTGTCTTGGTCATCCTCGTCGTTCTGTGAGCCACTGCTCCAACGCTTCCGCCGCTTTCGTCTTTGGCTCGAGTTCTTCGTTGGAGATAAATTGGAGGATGAGAGAACACCTAAGGTGGACAACAAGTGGCGTTTGAAAGCGTCAGCATAGACTCGAGCGAGACTTTTCTGCATCGTGTTCTGAAAGACGTGAGGTGCATCCTTGAATGAGGAGTCATTGGCTTTAATGCTAGTCTGTATCCAGTACACAATGTCAGTCGACTCGGCCGAGTAATTCTCTTGAGGGGCGGAGCTTGGATGAACACTGGCGGTGGCCATTACAGTCGTCGTCTCGACGGTTGGGGACGGCGCCACTTTTTGCGTGGACTCGGGAGGACTTGGCGAAAACGTGGGGGTGGGGATCCACATGACATTGTCTGTAGAGACAAACAGGCTTGAGAGAGAGTCCGAGTCGGCGAGTGAGACGGACTCGGAAAATACGGGAGAGTCGGTGAGTCGTGGGGTGGGCTGAACCACTGGCGGCATGCCAGAGATGACTGATGGCGTCATTTCTACTGGGTAGATGGTGGTCAGTGCTGTACGGTATATGGTGACCGTTTTGGTGACTTTAATCCAACTGCGGGATTGTTCTGGGGAGCCGGGAGTGCCCCCAGGACCACCATTGTCCTCCCAGGCGAGACCACCGTCCAGCTCGGATGGGTAGGGACCATCCCCAGATCCAGTCCAAAGAAAGTCTTCCAATCTGATTTGTACAAAGTCGTATGTACATATGGAAGGATGGTAAAATGTGATTGCTTAAAAGTATTTAAATTAGTGTTTTACCTGTATTGTCGGCGAATTGGCTCTTGGATTGGGTCGACATGACTCGGTGGCACGGCAAATCTGAAACGATGCATGTACGCGTAGCGGTCTTCCATTGGGAGCATTTCTTGGTCTTGCTGTTCCGAATACTCGTTCTCTGGTGCCATTCCACTGCCTTCAAACCATAGAAGAGGATAGTATTTTATTTATGTTACAGTATGCAAAAAACGCATGACTCTTTATGGAATTACAAAATGGAATATTTTTTTTAAATTGTGTGTACCTGTTTCCGTGGACGGATAAACAAATTGGTTAACTCCAGAAAACCATAAGAAAAGGAGGAACTGTGTACCAAACGAGAATGCCATTCCTTTTCCCTGAAACTGGGGTATCTATGTCATTATCAGCAAACACGTTTCTTCCAAGTTGTGCCTTCACTGACTCTGTGGTACATACAGTTAAAAAGCTTCAACTTTGAGAACTGTCGGAGTCGTTCAAATATTTCCCAAACTCAGTGGAAACCAAACATCTCCACGTAGCAGGAAGTGTTTCATTCTTCCACTCAGAACATCAATCAGAGTCGTAAAGTAAGAGAAAGTCTGTCTGTTAACATAGCACATGTTAGGCACCGATCAACTGCCGGAAGCTACTAGCAAGGAAAAAATGAATGGTAAATTGCACGAGGAAATTTATTCTTTCCATTTTTCAAAAAAGAAAGTACAGACTTTCCACCTCTTCAGAAAATGCACTTGTTCTCACAAAAGAAAGTTCTTTTCTTGTCTGAATTATGCAACCTCCTTTTCATTTTCTTCTGTAAGAGAATGAGCACGTTTTTCTACTGCTCATTGTGATTGGTATCCATCAATTGTAGGCATGTAGGAGTTGTACAATGATTATTGTACGGTAAAAATTAAACGAGTTTTGGCTCCAGAAAAGAAAGGCAGCAAACTTCTCATCAACACCGTTCCACACGTTTGCTTACAAAGTTTCACTTTCCCTTCTCCTTCTTCCACACGATGCAATCAATTTTGCATGCTGCTTTCTTCAGCCGTTGTTGTTCGAGCTGTCGTTGTTGATGTCAATAGTTGAGAAGATGTTTTACTACTGCTGCCTGCCTTCGACATTACAACACCATTAATATTGAGGAGGCGAATACTTCCTGGAGAAACAGTCCAGCACAACGTTGTATGCTTTGTCATCATTATCTCCGTTCTCTCTGTCATCATCCCCTCGATTATGACTGGTGGAACATTCTTTTTCCCATGTATAATTTGAATGAAGGGAAGCAGAAATAGAATTTCATGGAGGTGTAAATGTGGTGCTCACAGCACAATTATTGCTATTATTATCAATCCAATATTTTCCCCCTCGCTTCAATTTCGTTTCTTAAAAAAATACAGAAAATCACGAGGGTTTGATGAAGAACTTCATTTTCACTCCTGTTGAAATAACTATGGAGTTATAATTAAGTTAGAGGGGTTTTTTGACATGCCAAAATACTTGTAAAATATTGGATCACGCAAATGGGCACATGTTTGGAGAAAAAGGGGTGTCCGGCCTTTACAACTCTTCCCACCATTCACCACAAAGCGACGTGACTTTTTTGTGACAAACGTCGGTTCAAGATTTGTCAAAGGGCTGCAGTGGAATAATGATTTTGGGTCAGTCAGCAGTGTCGGTTAGCGTGAGGGGCCCACTTTGTACTTTTCTTTGTTTCTTTGAGAAAATTGAAAATGGCCTATTATTGTCCTGCATTTCAGGCTTTTAAAAGGAATACTACAACCGGTTATATGTAACTGCAGAGCACTTTTCATGCATCACTTTTTGTCACCCACCACACACGTAATTCAGAAAGCATTGTCGGCATGTACTAATTGAAAGATTTACTGTAATTTTCTAAATTGTTCGCAAATCCACCAAATCGACTTTTTTTCCTAATTTCCCTGTAAATTCAACTCAGTCATTCTACAGAGTATTTTTCTAGCCCATCGTTTAAAAGTGATATGACATGTAAAATATTCATAAGTAATTTTCTTTTCGACTCCAGTGGAGGAATGCACATGATGAAAAATGAAAACAAAGATTGCTGCCATGTATTTCCGCCGTCAAGCCAATGGTGCGTGGCATGGCTGCACGTTATTTCCAGACAAAAAAATCCTTTCGGGCGTCCAAACTACACAGCTTTTGACAGAGTCATCAATGTACATTTTTAATGTACTAATAGCACTAATTCTTTGTTAAAACTTATTTCCATGTCACCAAATGGATAACTGGCTATAAGGAAATCGGACCTTTTTAATTTCAACTCACCGCAAGCACACAGCCACCTACTACAATGAACCGTGTACACAAAGGTCGTACCTTGTTACCTGGAGGAACGTCCACGAGCCACTAACATTCGAAGCTCAAAGTCGATCGCTCTTGTGATAGTTTGCTAGAGTCGAGCAGTGCGGTACAAACCAAAAAAAAAAAAAATTCATGTGGAAATGGGAAAAATGTGACAAAAGCCAGTAAGTCCTCCGAGAGTGACGAATTGCCAGCCAGCATTATTCCATAATACCCCAAACACAAAAAATGTTTCTATTGTGGAGAGAAAAATACAGTTTTACTAGTAATGAGTCAAACGTAAGTTTTCTGTCGACTCTAAATTTTTACCTTTGCTCATTGTTCATTTCATTGGGAAAATGGTAGTGGTTTGCTCTGGAAGAGCCAGGCAAGGTAAAATTGCTAGTGTAGGTTGGACTGTCGACATATCGAGCATTTTTTTATTCATACCTACAATTTACACACACAGATACATTTGTGCTGCGTGTGTATGTATGGAATGAAAAATGCAAAAAATGACCACTGACCATTTCATTGCAACAAAAAAAGCGAGTACACAAATAAATGTACAGAGTATTGGAAAGAAAGGTGTTCAAGTTATTTCATAGGGAAACCTTTCGAATTTCAGAGAGCCCACTTTATTCGAGCAGTAGTATGCCTTTGGCGAGATAAGTAAGTCGGAAGTGTGATATATTCAGTGCATTCGCCCACTTTACTACTGCTTTACTTTGCATTTTGTACAGAAGCTGAAGGTAGGGAGAACGCAAAGGAAAGTGAGGAGTTTTTTTTAGATGATCAAGATAAACTCGTTGCTTTAGATTTTGAGCAGTCGAGTCCACGTTTTTGTTGTTGTATTATTTTAGGTGTTCCATCATCCTGGTAATTTCATATTTCTGCATAATGTGGGTACTCACGTGAAAAAAGTATGAATCCGTTTCCACATACATATATTCCACATGCTTCTGTTGCTGGTTTTCTCTTTTTTACTGTTGTAGTAGGGGGACACCAGCAGAACTAAATTGGCAGGCTTGGGTGCATGGGAATGATGATAGGTCATTACCATTATTACTCGATTTCTTCATCATTCGTACACATACGTACACATACAATACCATGTTTGCCATTTAATTTCGCAATGTTTTGGGTATTTGTCATATGCATGGATTAATGCGTGGGTAGTTGTACGGTCTCGACTTATTGTTAATTCTCTTCTTCATAGTTTCCCCTGGCTCTGCTTCTAGGAAATACGGGAAGTTAATAGCCATTTAATCCAATAGTGTGCTATTCCTGGTTGACATTGTTACAAATGTTAGGTCGAAATGTCCATCAAACACCATTCCTCTCTATACCATTTATACGTATTTAGGAGCTTTCAAACTCGCCATTCATCTTTCCAATGAGAAACGTGTTTAATCCATTTTCTTGGTGTAGAATGCGTAAATCGACTGACAATTTAGGGGGGAAAAGTATAGACCAAACGAGGCAATTTTTTATTCCTTTCCCATCGTTATCAACAACGAAAGGCTGACTTCCTTGAAAACTGACATGCTTGGACTGAGCCTCTTGCAAAGTGCGTTCTCACACATCGTGGGCTTCCAGTCGTTTAGTTGTTGATGCAAAGATTGAATTTCTAACATGCATACATGTATTACCTGCCTACACTTTTGTCTCGATAAGTTATTCCTCACACTGGCCCACCGCAAAAAAAACGCTATATATGTACATAGCTCACTCGATTCCAAGTCGTGTCGGCAAAGACTTTGATAGGCACTCTCGGAAGAAGAAGAGAAGAAAGGTGAACGCTCCAAACACAAGGTTACTAGGAGACGGCGACGTGAAAAGAAAGGAGCTGATGTAGGCAATCTCTGTCAAGCAATGTGTCGAACCCATAAATGCTAAGGGAATTTCATACCGAGAATTCCCAAGAAATGCATAATGAGAAGGTTTCGTTTTCACCGTTTCTGGATTTCGGGAAATGCGTCTACACACACTACTCTACGCAATACTTATATCTACATGATGATGAAGAATGAAGACAAATATGAAGCACGTGTTAATAATAATACATCATTAAAACAAAATGCTGGTTTGCTGCCGAATGTGAAGTTCAGAATAGCTTAGCTGTAGTGACGAACTGAACCTCAGCGGAAAGAGGAAATGCCAATGGTGGTGTACGCAGTACGCAATGTTTTGTCATTTGTCAGAGCAGCAAAAGGTGTATCTCACCCTAGTCAGAATTTTCTCGAAATGCAATTTTGAAATAATCTGAATTCCTACATAATATATTGTTACTATGTGTATTTATAGTCAAACTTATTCTATTTTCACACGGCAGCTAGCCCGAAATAGGTGTAATCTGATGGCAATATGTAATAATAACAATAATCAAGATCGTCCTCAAGCCAACAATGGACGTGTACCGCCCAACAATATGGAGGTTGTTATAAAAGCATACCTAGGCTAAAATACCCCTCCTACAGTTAGATTACACTTGGGACATTTGCCCTGGTTTCTGGACTGACCCTCTCGCAAGTTTCTGCTCATTTCCCTCCCACAATTACAGCGGTTAAAAAACTTGTGCGTTTTATAGAAATCATAATCTTTCCCAATCTTGCGTTCCTACAGTTTCGAGGAAGGAAGGTGAGACAGATTTAACATGTATAAGGTTTGCCGTCTCTACCTGTAATTAATTTGTGGGTAAAAAAAGTACGCACTTTCGACTTTTGACTCTGAAAGTGCTGCAGAAAGACGATAAAAATTTAAGCAAAATGTGAGAGCTTGTAAAAAGCTCTTTTAGAGCAAAAAATAATATTATATTTTGAAGAAATACGTATGAAGAGGAAGCAAGCGTAATTAGCAGAAATGTAAAACCAAGGCCCACGTGATGCACGACGTAGAGATTTGAATTGCCTCAGGAAGAGTTATATTTTTGACCCACGCGACGGAAATGAAAAAACATAATATTTACATGTACACAAGTCAACCACATACATACATATAAGGTCCTGTACCGATAAACTTGACTGTGAAAATATTTCCACCAGAGCGTGGTGGAGTTAAATCTACCCCAAAAATAGGTATATGTCTACATTGTTTTAATTACGGCAGTTTTTATCGCTTTGAGTCATGCCATGCGTAATATAAAATCCGGCTTCCCATTTTTTTACAGAATTCTACGTTGCATTAGTTTTAGCTGTTATGTAGGTATACATATTTCAACTTTCCACGAAGAGGCCTTGAGGAGCAATTAGTGTATTTCTATGAATACATGAAATATGCATTTGTACAAAGTCTACTAACTTTTTAATAGTCACGACCTCGGGAACATGGTGACGGATCAAGAAAAAAAGTACCCACAGCGGCTTATTCGCCACAATTTCCCTTTTATTTTGGAGCGTATCTTTTATCCTCTTCTTATCTCGTGAAAAGTTGAGTGTGAAACATAAGCTTGTGATTATGTATACCTCAAGTTTGATGCGAGTGTGGCATGTTCAGCAAACTCATAAAAAGCCTTTTATGTTGACATACCTCTCTGTCATGCTTTAAAAATCTGTATGTGTACGCTCTCACTCTTTGTTCATGTGAGAGGATCTGTTTTTTTCTTTAGCACTTATAAAAATCAACTTTGCACCCAGCACGCTCCAAGAAATTAGGAAAAGGCTTCAAGTCGAGAACGGCAATTTAAAGCAGTTAAGTTTACGTCCCTCCCTTTCCCCCAACGACAAAGGTATTACATATTTGCCTTTACATTATTTCCCGGAAATTTTTCTTACAATCGTCCGTCGCCGCCCCTTCAGGCCACCACCATTACACTAGTTTTTGCAACGTTACTGATTAGCAAAACCTTAAAATTTAGCTGGAAAACATATTTCTTGGGATTAAAGGTAAGTCCCGCAAACGCAAAGGGCGGAAAGCGTACCCAGAGAATATAACGCAGTGTTTTTAGAGATCAGTAGGTCATCGCCATCCTACACTTTGCATGATTTTTATTGCTCATTCACTTACACCGGAAAGCAATTGTACTTTCCATATTATCGTAAGTGTAATTTGGCCTGACTGGGCGGAGAGCGTTATGCGTTTACCTACTCACAATGTTCACTCGATCAATCAACACAATTAAAATGAGGATAATGACACAGTCGAGTGTTTTGCTGCTTGTTCAACATACTCAAAGTATTTACAACTGGAGAAAAGGGTTAATCTTCCTCTCCATGACTGATGTAGTGCTGCCGCCACTTGCCTCTCCATCCTCAGAAAATTGTTTCGAGGCGAATAATCTGTACATAAGTATGTATGTACACATCATTTTGCTCTGTCAATTATCGAATTGTGTTATACTCTTGTTAAAGCAAATAAACATCCTGTACCTTTTAACGTGATTATGGCTCGTGTTTATGATTTCCCACTCGGAGCACGCATAATAGGGCGCTGAGGAAGAGCACGAATTATTTACTAGAAAAAAAGACAAAGCCTCTCTTTTTGTGCACAGCATGAAGGTGGAGAGGAGATGCGTGGACACAAGTTTCCGGCTTCTCCGTGAATCACAGCCAGTATAGTTTTGCCCTGTTTTGAACGATCGCACGTTAGCTTACAGCTTACCTAATATCATGGGATCATCGGCATCATCATCGGTATTATTTTTTTGTGACCAAGGCTTTGCTTAAATGGACTTACACGCTTGTTGGAATTCACGCATTCCCAAGCCGATTTCTTTCTCTATCTCTGTTACAGTTGGATATTAGAAAGAATGAGTTTCAAGGCAATGCATCACCGTGATTAGTATTTACACATTGGAACCTGGTGGTGCAACCCGCTCTTTGTCCTCGATTCTCTCCTTTTTATTGTCTTGCTCCCTCATTTAGGTAATTGCATTTCCGAAACGAGATTGTGATTTACTTTGTTGTAAGAAATGGTTTCAGCGTCTTACATATGCATAGGTATTGCCCTCTCTCTCTCTTGGATTGCGAACTCACGCTTTTCTATAATGTCTTTATCCAAAAATGAAACGTTGATATCAAAGGCACCTTCATAATTGTCCGCTTGAATGGACTAATTGCCCGAAGGAATGAATTGTTCGGAAGTTGCCAGTAGCAATTTTTCTGCAGACAATTTTCTTCCCTTTAATTATGCCGTGAAATGTAGTTTGTAGTGGTATTTTTTGCGGGTAAGGCCAACACACCCATTGAGGGTCAGTACAATGGAAACCCTATTAAATAGTTCACCTACCGTAGGGTACGGCGTACATATAGTTTCTGGATAAATGATGTAAATCAGCGTGAATGGATAGATGTAATGGAGTGTCGCACGTCAGTCTCTATGGGAGTTCTGTGTGCAGAAATTAAGTGGAACAATTCCATTTCCCTGCCTTGTTTTTGCTGGGACTCCCCTTTAATTAATTTCATGTCCCCATTTATGGACTTCCCTTCAATTTCGTAGAACTCGACAAAAAATGCAATAAAATCCAAAAAAAATGAACTTTTTTTATGAAGCATGCTTTGGTTGCATGTATGTATGTAGCTCGACTCAATATTATATGTGCCTATTGATTTTGCTTGCGAAATTGAGTGATAGGACGGAGACAGAATTTTTGTGCGAGCATCGAAAAAAAAGTGGAGGTTACGGTTTGGTATACCTGAAAATGACAATTAGCGTTGGCGACCTTTGCAATAATCCTAACGAATCAGATTTGATGCTTTCATTCCAATCATAACTTTTTTCCCTACGCTTCTATATAATTTTATTTAAACTTTATGTTTACACAACAACAGTCAGAGTTTTTTGTCCATTTCCAAATTTCCTTAGCAAACAAACACTTTAAGTAAACAGTCTAAAAAGTACAAGAAAAAAACAAAATATAGGTACAGGTTTGCGTAAATAACAATAATCAGGTAAAGGTAAAAACATGTAACATTTCATTGTCAGATATTTAGTAAGATGATCATGCAATACTAGAGTCATGGGAAGAGGATCCTTGTAATAAAAATACATAATAGTTTCACTTTCATCATAGAAATTGTGTGCAAGTGTCTCAAACAATTTTAACAAATTATAAAAATCTAAAAGTACTTAGGTAATTGGACAATAGTTAATTATAAGATCAAAATGACTAATTGACTTGTAAAACAATTTTTTTATATGAATCAACATTTGTAAATAAGTTCTGGTAAATAGCAGTCTACATATTGTAAAAATTTCTCATAGATCGTTAACAGTACATGTATATTGTAAGATAATTGTATCTGGAAAACTTACGATTACATTTTATTATGTCAATAACCACAAAAATTTATCGTCTAAAATCAAGTGAGCTGGAGTGAGTTTTTACGCAGCGGCCGCGGCAGCTGGAGGAGTGAAGTTGGGATCACTGAAGGTGATTTTGGGCACGAAGCCAGACTCACCGTCCACATAATATTCGACGGTCATGAGACGTCCGTCAGCGAGCCAGACAAAGTATTTGCCTTCCGTTCTCCCCGTCTCTGTTCCCTTCTCTTCATGTCCGTAGTAGCTCTTCGACTCCTCGTCATTCACTTCCCAGTTGTAGTTGTACTGTCACAAAGTAGAACAAAAATCAATGAGACTCAAAAATCAAACACACTCTTTGCCATAGATGGATGATCCATGAAAGGCAATTAAATCTTACGATATTTTTTTGCGAGTGTGAGTAGGTATGTGTGAATGGGACTATGTACAAATCCTTTTTTACTTGCAATTTATTTAAATCAATTTGAAAATCTGTTGACCCAATTACCATCGTGTAGAGGGCTCATTTTCATGTGAAAATGATGAATGCCGTACGTACCTTACCATGTGGTATTAGATAATTTAGCGAATCATCGAGAGTTCATTGCTCAATGGGATCATGAATCATTGATTTTTTTACTCGGGAGCTACTCGTGTTCGTTAATTTTTCATGTCATCATTGTTTACCTTATAAATATTCTAACTTGTAGTGATTGATACTCACTCGTGAATGACTCTTCCATATTTTTTGTCATGATGACACTAATCATATCAACAACACTTACGGAGATGTCGAATGAGTTTGAGTCGTAAATAAATCGATACAATTCGTGCAGCTTGCCAAGCTTCTGAATAATGAGTTGAGGGAGACGCGGTAGAAAACTGAGAAACTTTTTTGTGCTACGGATTATCTGGTAAAAAAATCATGAGCCGACTAGTACAAAATGACAATGAAAAGTGTGATGCCATGTGGGTAGGAATTTGACAGACATGCGTACTCCGAAACTGCCGAGAAAAATGTAGGATTACACACTGACAGTAGTGTGTGTTCTGTTGGTCATCACATCACGAATCAATTGTTTAGCTGAGCTTTTCCTCCAAAATTATTTACTGTTGCTGGGCAAACTACACCCCTTACTATTATAGTGACACACATTGAGCGGAAGAATTGAGGCAATTTGCAGTTCCTGAAACTGAATAGACTTGGCAACTTTTTTAAGGATGTCAGAAGGAAAAAAAGAAGATAAGCTGTTCGTGTATTACAAGACCGAAATGCATTGTTGCGGTATTAGCCTACGTCTCCCTTTGTCGACAGTCGTTACATGTATGCATTTATGAAGAACAACCAGTGCAATAAAATCCTGCACAAGGGAGTTCGGACAAAGAAAAATTCATTCCGCATTTCTTGCATACACGTCATTAATTATTGGTTACAGATTTTATGAAATGAAAGACGAATCGAATACGGATTTACAAAAGCGTGTACGTTATCTGCAAAAGATGAACATGCTTATTACTATTATTACTTACTACCCTCCATCTGAGCTCAACAAGATTGCGGCAGCTTGTGTGTTTTGACAGTTTTATTGTGACAAGCTAAGCTGGCATATAATAAAAATGAACTTTCTAATAAAGCAGTTTTAAAAACATGCGAGCAGTTTATTAACTGATTCTTTATCTTTAGTAGCGACTCAAACACTGCATGCGTTATGCGAAGTCAAGAGGGTTTTTTTCTGGAATAGTGACTCGACTGCATGCGTACAGCCAAATTCGGAGAGATTCAATGAATGCCTTTCATTTTCTCGATAGTTGAAATAAATCGTACAAGTACCTATACCTAAATGAGAATGAGACAATACGAAGAGGCCAATAAAACTGTATTTAAAATAATAATTTTTTCATGTTCTTCTCCCATTTCATGTAAAGCTCGTGCTCTGTTGCATTTCCTGGTTTAAGATTTTTAAATGTAAAAAAGCCTACCAAAGGCTGGGAATAATGAATGAGAGTGCGCGAAACTATTAACTTTTAAAGAGAAGATATCGCAAAGCGTTTAATTTTCGAGTAAACACTTATTAATTCGCTAATTAAATTTTTCACAGACACTAAACAAGAGGTATAGCTTCGCTGTGCACCTCATTACAGGCTCGTCAAAAGAAGATTTTATTATCATGTTAATTTTAAGGAGGTACTTTCACAACGCAATAAAATATTAACTGAGTGCTAATGTATGGAAAAGGCGAACATTAACTACAGCTTGCAGAAGAAGGTAGGAGATGGGATGGCAGGATATAAATTTCAACAAAAAACGTAGGTATACATAATAAGCTTGAATTAGTATTTGAATAATAATGCATTAAGCATTTGATTATATCTGTCATTGTCGAATTCATTTTATTTCCCTTCTCAGTTTTCAAACTCTTTTTCAGCACGGCTAATAGTAAATGTTTTTTCTCTCTCGATTAATGAGAAACATTCGAGAGAAGACGAGTGGTTTTTGAGTCTTTTGTCATCCCAACTGCAATATAAATTTCGAAAGAGTCGGACAGTCCTAGAAATTACAAAGTGGACATAGAACAAAAACGGTAAGTGTTGCATAACAAGCGATTATCCAACAATGGAACAAGAATAGTAGTCAAGAACGGTTTTCGCAGTTGATACCAAGAAGTAATAAGAAAGGAACTATTTTTGACAAAAAAACTAGTCATAATAAAAATAGAGACTCATGCTCCTATTTATGAATGTGATCGATGCAATGTGTGATATGAAAGAAAGTGATGCATGGTCACAGAAATTCGTATTATTATTACATTAAACGTACCCTCTTTTACGTGGGTATTGTTATACGAGGCCGAAAAAAAGAAACCAGACCAAGAAAGATAAAGCTTGTGTTGCAATGGCACTAGAGAAAATGAATGGGAATTGATGCGTTTTGGCAGAGCACTACATCATATTGATTTCGTAACCGTAAAAAAATATTTAAGATGATTTTGTCACAGTACCACAGAGTCAAACTTCCAATCTACTTTTTTTGCGTCAGCTACTTAGCTTGATTGATGACTCGAGCTATTTTCATTTACTGTATTAACCTAATTAGAGATATAGAGAGTACATGTGCTGCATTACTGGCTGAATTAAATTATGCGTGCCTGTTTGAAAAAAACTGAACATTTGGTGATTTGCATATTTAATGAAGATTAGGCTCAATTAGCCAAAATTAGGCGCAGAGAAACCATGCCAATAATATTACCTACATGTGCATATCATAATATAATCATTCTATTAAAATTTATCAGCAGCGCTAGCAAAATTCTGAAAATTAGGTAAAGCTCGTCATTTTTCGCACCGTGGCTCAATCGAATTTCTTTTGAAGGAGATAGATGACTTCGGACACGCCTTCGTTTCTGTCACTTGTCTGGTCAAATTAGTTTCATGGATCATGAAGATGAGAGCGATGACTAATCATTAGCATCATCACCGAGATCGCTACTTTGCGATAGTCCCTCTCAGCTTGCTTGAACAATATGCAGAGAAATGGGATACACATATAAAATTTTAGGGTGAAGTGAGAGGCCCAAGAGAATGATTAATCATTCTTATTGTTGAAGACGATGGGAGACAATGGCAAATGAAAATGAGAGGATACACACACACGACTATGGCATAATACCTACTCTTTAAATGAACTGAAGAAATCTCTTGTACACTTGGGAAGAGTAATTGCAGATGCATCTTTCGAAATGAGACTTGCTACCTATTCGCACAATTCGAGAATAAATGGCCAACTAATAATAAAAAAAAAATACCGCAGGTATCCATGTCTACACAGAAGAGGCTCAGCGCAATATGTCCTTTTTCGTGTGAGATACTGTTTTACATGCGAAAAACTTATGGACTTTCATGGCAACCAACCACGTTTCTGACTAATTACTGATGACTTGACTCATTTTACGTTTGGCAAACGATTTGCGGTACAAAGGCAAAAAAGGGAAATGACTGAAGAACAGAAGGAGAGAAGAGCATGTCGAAGAAGATGAAACGACAAGACAAGACGATGATGAAACAATAAAATGAAAATCGTGTTTACCAGTTGAGCTTGGGTTACGCTCAAGATCTGATGAGGACTCAGTTATCAACTCACTTATATTTACTTTAGGAAGCTAGTCCTTTGCACCCTTAGGTATCACTCTGAGAAGACACTTTCAACTCATCCCCAAACTCTTTTTTGCACACGTTCATTAAAAAGCATGAAGGTGCAGTAATATTTTTTTTATCGCAATTAGATATTTAATCATAAATGGTCATACGTAGTAATAAATGAGTAACGAATATGTATATTAAAAGTCATTATAGTGTAGTTTAAACCGTACTAATTCGTTTTTTTGGCGATGACTACCGCTCCTTTCTAAAAGTTATGCAATGGGATTACGGATGAACGGATATTACGAAAAGTGGAAGTTTTTCTCGTGTGTGTGTGTATATATTTACACAATGGTAATAAAAATGGGAGTCATGTTGGGTGTTGGCGCATACCTACAAATCCGAGGAATATGAATCATTATCACCACCAATTAGCTAATGCCTGACCTAATTACTACACCCATCAAAAAGTGAGATGACAAGACACGTCTCGCTCCTCATCAAAAATGTATAACAGATTTTTTAAAAGGAGGTGAAATTAAATGCAGAAGAAATATCGAGAGAATAGTAAAATTGGAAAGTGTTTGGGTTAAAAAAGTCCATCCTGTTTAAAATATTTTTTACTATGGCAGTGAAAAAACCTTTTAAAATATGATTATTGGTTACGGTGCCGAAATAGGGTTAAACCAAAATGGAAAACCTTTCAATTTCGTATAACTTTGCAACTTGTGACCATGGCCTCCCAAAAAATGCTCAGATATGTATGTATGAATGCTTTTACCAAAACAAAAAGATATGCAATTTGTAAGCTCGAGCGAAAGAACTTCCTTCGGGGTTTTTGTCTGCCTCTCCTTTTTATTATTATTGTATCTTTGCATGAATGTCATTTTCCCTGTGTGCCTGATGAAAGGAAACTAAACAAATCTCCCCCAATTGTTACACACGGGCTTTTCTATGCGGTAATTAAACTTTCAATAAATTACTTCAAATCAAAATAAAGCCTTTTCTGAAGAGAAAAACCTTGGGAAATATCAAAGGTACCTCATTTTATTAAATATTCTCCCATTCCTATCGCACTTTTTCATCCGACTGTGTGAATAATTTATTGTTTGCATACCTTGTTTTTGAATTGCTTATTATTATCACAGGATTTTTGGGTGAGTGTGACTTTGAAATCGACTCAATAGGCAATAACCTAAGCTGCGCTCATCTTCCCCCTATTCATTATGTAACTTCGGCATGAATCTGGCTATATGACTCGCTTGAGTGATTTGTTGATGCAGTATTAGTTGAGCAGGGCTGATGGAAATAATAAATAATCATAGAAAATGCAAACAATGGCATGCATCATCAGCCACCTTCAATAAATAAATGCTGATATAAAGAAATATAAAAAAGCTAGTGATCATGATGATTGATGACTTCTGGTGGTCATCGTGTCCACTTTTTCACGTCTTCCTGAGACAACCTTGACCATTTCAATATAGTATTTTGAGCGTCTTTCTAATATCTTGATGAGCACCTCTTCCTCTCACGTCAATTGAACATAGATATTTTGTGTTTGAGAGCCTTTCATTGTGTTAGTCAATGGATCAAGTGCTTTTTGACTGGTTGAAGTGTTACAACTACCGCTTCTTTGAATAGGCAGAAGCGTCCTTTTACTCATTTCGCTCCTTGCATGCGTAATAATAAATCTATTATATTCGTGATTCCTTCCTCAGGACAACAAATAACTCTCTTCAGCTATGCCAATGTACAAATGCTGCTACCTTGTTAAGTAGTTTGTCTAAATACCTATCAAGAAAAATTGTAGCCTTTTTATGTACTTTGAACTTTTGAACCGCTTGACCCTATTGTAGATGGACTTTTCATTTTTTTTCAAAAAAAAATCTTGGAAACTTTTTAGAGTGAGTTAAACTGCACAATTAAACAATCTACTGAGAAATTCTATAAATGATTAGTTGACTGAAGTTAGAAAAATAATTTTTAAAAAAATCACAATATACTTACGGGCATCGGCTCAGATTTGTCTTCCGCCGCATCCTGAGGACGAGCCTGGCTCACGGCAACAATCACCAGACAAACGACGAGTCCAATTGACAGTGTAAATTGAGCCTTCATTTTTTTCGATTTGGAATTGCTTAAACACAGAATGGAAACGTCAGAGAGATTGTTTCACAGTCACTTGGGTAGAAGAACTGACAAAAGTTTCTGCAAGGATTTCTATTTATTCCCAGACAAGAAATTTTAGGGACAAAAAAATGATGTCACAAGGAAATCAATTTTCTCAGCTTCCTTCGGCGTTTCTCACTAGACGAGTGCGGACACTATGAAGACCCCCTGAAGATCGCATCCCTTTAAATACCAGAGACAAAAAGTTATGGCTTCTTTAATAATGGCACATCTTGGACTAGGATTGTTGTTATCATCACCATCATTATTTTAACCAGGTATGTGTGTATGCGTCCTTTAGTCAATAGGACGCAGCGCGTGGATTCGAAAGTATTGGTGTACTTTACGTGGATGAATAAGCATGCTAGGCCCGGCCATTTGGTTATCGTCGTCATGATTAAGTATTCTTTTAGAACAGTGACGGGAATGGACTTACTACTGAAGAAAAGGATGGGTGAGCTCGTTCACACAACGCGCTTTTTGAATCAAAGTGTCCAAAAAAGAGATGAAGATGAAGCACTGCTCGCACTGATGCAAGGTTAGTTACATGTCATGTCACCCCAGCTTTCGCTTATAGCGACTATAACAGCATGTATAACGTTTCTAAATAAATGTTTTATGACAAGGAATTGAAAGCGTTATGGCTCCGTGGCCACCGTATGCGCAATCGTCATTTCGTATTTTCCCGATTTTAAAATGAATCCGCCCAAAAGATGTAAAAAAATGAGCAGTTGAAAGTAAAAGTTAATTATCTGGGTTTATTGCCGCTGTAATTATTGCCAAATCTTTAAAATGAAAATTCTGCTTTATAAGAATGAGGTGAATATTAAAAAATAAATTTGAGGGTTCTTCTACAAATGCAAGATCCGTAAATGGCAGGGCATTTAATTTGAGTTTGTACAAATAAATATACACGCCTGTGCACTGGGCCACGGTTTAGCGCTAATAATGTCACTCGTTTTATTGCCACTTTTGAAAGGAGAAAAATAAATCGAAGAGTCGTTCTGGTTTCTAATTTCCTGCTTCATTTTGAAGATGACGTAAAACTTAATGTGAACTCTTTCTTAACGGATTTGGAAAGTTATTAATAGTCAAAGTCATATACTACGTGTGCCCTTTCCTTACGTACACCCGAGATTTGATGGGAATGCCGATTGTTTCTGCCCTTTTAATTACACCTCATAGATTTAAAAATGATTGCAAAAAGTCAAAAAGCGAGGTTTACTCCTACTCATTTGCATTTTAAGCGGTTATAAACTCGGCAGATTTACTGAATTCCTTTCGAGTGGAAGATGTGTCAATGGGAGAAATCAATTAATTCATTTGCTCTTTTTTTACAGTCTCTTTCAAAATTATTATTGACTCATAAACTGGGTAGCAATATATGTAAGACGATGATGATATGTGCAATATCCCTTTTGGAAACGCTTACCCTCCCAGTTGTAAATTGTAAAACTCGGCGTAAAGTCCCTTCAGACTTGAAGTCGTGAAGTAGTTTATGACGAAACGTACTCGCTAAATGATTATACGATCCATATCTTTCTGCAATTTCACCATTTTCAATGCAAAATGTGGTGTGAGTGGAATGTGTCCCTTTCTTTCTGCACAATACATCATACGTTTTGCAATAACGAGACAATAAAATGTGTAGCAGTTTTTTGATAAGGAAATATTTCTCAGAGAGATATGAATGACCACAAGCTGTAGACTTTTGCCGTCGTGACGCATCGTATTCCTCTTCTGCTTTCATAGAATTTCGGAGGTTTTTATCAAAGAAATTTGACATGTCTCATTCAGAAGGTAATTGCAAAGTAAGGGCGTAAGTATGCAGCATGTTGATCTCGAGAGGATGCTCTTTCAGAGCAATGTCCATTGTTTACCACTCCAAATCCATTTTAATTAATTATGAAAACAATGAAGAAAAATAGCCGCAGGTACATTTTTCAGGAGGAGAAAGGGATGGAGTTAATTAATAGGGTGATGGTGGTAATGAGGATGATGAAAGGGACTTTACAGTTTGCTTACACTTATTAGATAACAATTTCAGTTCAGCTACCGCTCGCTTGCTTCTAAGATATGTGCCATTTGGGTGTGCTTATTGATATGAAATAAATATGAAGTTGATGATGATGATGAGCATCAAGGCATGTATGCAAGTGATTTGGTAGAAGCATCTCTATAATTTACGGTCAGTTAATTAGAAATTGTATATCATTTTCAATTATTTTCCTGAAAACAAGCGCAAATATTTTTTCTAAAATGTTGTAATACGCTATATGCGTATGCAAAACTATTATTAAATGAGCAAATGATTGTCGTAATAGTATTGGCATAACTAAAACAAAGGAATTTGCCGTTATTCTGAAATCTCTACATTTACCAGTTACATTTTGTTTTGAAAAAGTTGCCACACTTCCATAAGCTGCAGTCTTATCAAATGAAATTTTTATGAAATTATATGATTTATGCCAAGTCAAATGTCGGAATGCAGAAAACGCTCTAGATTGAAAACTTACGCAAGACAATACGCTTTTTAGTCGAGTATTAAGAAACGCACCTAAAACAATTAAAAATAATAAAAACGGTAAACATTGAGACCGGACCGACAAAGGGAATGTTCAGTTTTAAACCAGGTCATGTGGGTGTTTGTAAAAATATTTTTAAGTCGGACTGTGACTTGATTTAAGGGTTTCTCCCAAATGAATATTTCTAATTACCCGTGCTCTAAAGTTGTAGCGGAAAAAACGTTGAAAATAAAATTGTTGATATGAACTACTTTCAGTTACCTTTCATTTTGCGATTGCAATTCATATATTTATTTCCCAACTTTTACTGTTCAAAGATAATTGAAAATTTACATGGCACATATTATGCACCTTCAACATGAATAGCTATTGTTTGCGCCGGGGAGTTAAAAAACCATAATGACTCGTTTTACATCTTACCCGATTCGAGAGTTATTCGAATCTTCATCCTCCTTCCAATCTTTTTAGAAAAAACCTCAGCCTCTCCTCGCAACATGCATTCAACGCTCATGTTCATTAACGGGCATGAAAGTGGCCTCTGAGCCAAGAAGCGTGTTACTATAGCTTTTGTGAAATGGGAGATAATTAATAAGTAGCCTTCATATCATCGTAAACTACCACGAGCAATTTGAGACAAATGAAAAGGTGGGTAAACGGGTAAACACGCGAAAAGTTATTTATGACGTGTGCTTTATTTTTTTACTCAGGGTTTGGCTAGGTTTCAATTATTTTTGTGTATTGCATCACTAAAGTCATCTTCAGCCCACTGCGTCTTGAAGTGAGCAAGGAGATCGTGCGATTTGTGAAATGCTTAAACCAAAAACAATCAATGGCTTAACTTTTATTGATTTCACGAACGATGCGTGACCCATTACAAGTCACAGTCACAATTTGGTGGGACTAAAGCCACCCACAGCATTGCGTTGCGAATGATGTACGTTATGCTTATTTTTAGCAACTCATTTAAATATTTATAAGAGAGTTTGGTAGCTCTGCCATTTGCACACAGCCTGCCTATGATTAGTCCATTTAAATGAAATTATTAAATGCTGGTGAGTACTTAGAAATGAATAATTGCTTTATTGCATAAAATTACAGGCTAGAAAAAATGGAATCCTGTCATGCATGGAACAGTAACCTATTTTCTACTGGTTATAAAAATAGAGGCGGCCTGAATATTTGCAAATGCGGACAATATAAATACATACACACACCGTTTGAGCATCAATCTATTGATTGACATGCTCACTTTCATTTTGTTTGGGGGCGGATTGGCAGTAAAGTTCTGCTGAATATATATTTTTTCTTAAAATCGTCGCATTCTTTATTACAAATACGAGGTTAAGTAGTACATGTCTTTAAATGGTAAACGAAATTCCCGATTTCTTTCCGGAGGTGTGTCATCGTCTCCTATGCATCAGTTTATGCAAATGTTGTGAAATAGAGATTCAAATGTTCCATCAGGCATGCTAGTTTTTACGCATTTTATTGCAACTTTTAAATTTTGTTGGGCTTTTCTCATGTAACCCAAAACGGATAATGTAATAATGACATGAAAATGAAATTACTTATGAAATGAGTTTATAGTTTTCTCGGCTCAGTAATCACAAATGGGATGATCTACTCGTTCCACTTCTCAAATGGGAATTTAAATGAGCAAGTGTGCTGAGCAAAACGAAGATTTTATTATCGTGAATCGTGTACGCATTATATGCACTCATTTGCTAAAAAAAAGCAATAGGAAGTCTAAACGACTACCACGGGGCATTTCTTGGCTCTCAAACCCGAAGTCACAAAAACAAATCTTCCCATTTCAAAATTCACTTAATCTCCTGCGGCGGACCACTCCGATGATCGTGCAACATTGCTAATATTCAAAATTCATGAATAAAATACCTCTAAATCAATAATCAAAAAAATGTTTATGCAATCACCGCCAATCAATTTCAATTGAATTTCACATTTTTGCAATTCTACCTTGCGTAAAAATTGGCACTTTTTAACCCTAAACTATAGATGATGAGCCGAAGAGTGTGATTTAAAAATGCTAGAATTAGAATGGCTGAAGGGCAAAGGTGAATAGCTCTTTAGGAACTTTTAGCGTCTCCTACGCAACAACTACCAAGTGTGTTGCTTTCTTGATTGTATTACAGCGAACGTTTTTATACCGTAAAGCAAATATCTTCAATCCTGGCGTTTTCATTGGAAGAACAAGATAAATTATTGGAGAGAAACTGTCCTACTAATAATAAACATGAGACGTCAACTGTTGCAAGTTACGCTATGCTTACAATAATTTGGATGGAAGATTTATGAAGAAAATTTCCGGATACTTAACGACCTTGACTTGACTTTGCTACATGAGAAAAAATCTAGCAAGGGCTAAAGATTGCCAAAAAAATTGCTCAAGAACATGCAATAAAGAAAATAATACTTTATAGTATACTGCTGGTTCGGTCACAAACGAGTTATGACAAATTAGCAAAATACAAAAATGATGAGCCTTTAATGTACAGAACGCTCAAACAATGGATGATCAGTTTCTTCATGTAAACATCGTAAACAAGTCAACGTTGCCTATATGGTGAGTAATCATAATCATGTGGGCAGGCAAAACAATCGAGATTTATCGAAATAAACAATAATGGTGAAAAGAAATGAAGGAAATCAAAGAAATATGCATCATTTCACGAACGTATTTCTCAATTTGGCATAAAAATAATACAACGTCCAGTGTTTTAATTCTTTGGGAATATTTTTAAACCAAAGCCAATTTTCTTGCATATAATTTGAGTACATACACTTCATCCATATCCTAGAATATCAGTATTTGGTTTAAGTTTATGCATTATCAATTTTGTCGATTTTAGTAATAAAGTGCAGGCAAGCAGCATTGGTCATTTTTGTTACGAACCTGTTAAAATCCTCCTTAAAAATATATGAAAAGCCACTCGTATTTCCTTTCAGTATCCAATTAAAATGTGAATTACAAAACGCAACTTTTAAGTTCAAATGAAGACGATCAGATCTTGACCCCGACACCAGTTGCGAATTACCAAATACTTGTAAACTATTAAAAAGTCATACGGAACTTGCGCTCAATAGTTATATGAAAAGATTAGCTTACACCACGTAATTGCATTAGCCCGGCTAAATATTGTAGCCCTTTTAGTGATTGTGTATATCTCGCAAAATTTAATTTTCCACCCTTAATTTGATACGAATTGTATATTTTTTGAAAAAGAAAATGGGCACGTAATAACAATTACTGGCTCGCTTGCATTCCAATACTATGCATTGTTCGAAGACAATTACCACTTCGCCAACTGCGATTCTCCAATATTATTGCGAGGCAGGGCGGCCTTGAATAATGAACGAAGCAGGTAACCTTTAGACGTACTCGCCACTCCTAAAAACGACGCATCGTATAGTCGTATAGTCGTAACCAACGCTAAGCAAAATTACTAAATTCAGAAAAAAAGATATACCATTGAAAGTTGATTTTTTTTCAATTTAGGGTATTTTAGGGCAATTTTTGGAGAATGTTTGCTTTGTGAATAATTACAATGATGTGTATATCTCCTCACTCGGTTCAAGCAAAGTCAGCAAGGTCCTTCAATGACTTTGGCCTGTCAAGAAAATTTCTTCGTTTGACCCGGTTCAAAGGGAGCCATTGAGCAAACTTTATATAACATGTAGTAATTTAATATTACTAAAATGCAAAATTTCTCACAGGCTTTATACAAGTCTCATGAGTGCATTTGACGGCAACAGCAGCAACTCGCATTCATCCCACACGAGTGCGCATTCCATTTACTTGCCTTGTCAGAGAAATCACATTTTCCCATTATTCGTTCAGATCTTTTTTTTTCATTCTTGCGAGGCGGTATTTCATGACATCATTACAATTATGCACTTCATTATCATCGGCTACTAACCATCAAATTAATATTTTTTCACTAAAATTAGCGGTCAATTCATACATTGTTAATTTACCGTTAATGCGCCGCTGGTGAGCATTTTGCACGACTGCAGATGAATTTTATTGTCCATCGTGCCTATTACGATCTCAGGATCAGCCGGTGTTACAAAACGTTGCAATTTTTCTTGTGGTCAAATATGGAAATAATAACTTTGATTTTTTTTGTACGTTACATCATTATTACACTCATTTATTATTATTATCATATATTCGAGCTATTACTCACCAGCCAAGATAAAATATATGAAGGAAAAAAATTGAATAGATTCAATGAACTATGACAGAACAACCCCTTTTTAAAAAGGATCATACTTTGTAAAATCCCTCAAGTACCTAGAAGAACAGATAGATTACATGATGATGGTGATTATAAGATGCTTGCATCCTATTCATTGTCAATTTGTGCTATTCTCTTGTGGGCTTCTTGGCAGTGGCACTGGTGGTAGCGTCTTCATCCCTCTCGAAAAGATAAAAGATGTGCACACTCCTGAGCGGTCAACGGCGAATCATGCCATGATCACATTTATCTTCGGGGTAAAAAAATATTTTTTTGAAACTGACGCTAATATTATTATTATTATTAGCGAGGAATGATGAATAAGAATGCAATGCAGATGTCAGTAATATGACATGCATCCTCATTTAAGTGCTTATCATGGACATTAATCGACGGTTGGAGTGGACGCACTGATGACATTGTTGAGTAATCACAGAATACACGAAAATGTCACATGGTATATTCTTGATTTCAAAGGTGCTTTTACAAAAAAAAGAATCAATCATATTTAATGAAGATTGCAGTATTAGTAGGCCCTTTGAGATTTAATGACTTTCATACGTATATGGAAATATGAAGGTATGAATGCATAGGGGAGTTTCATTCAAATTTGCTACTTCGAAGTAGAGTACGTCCAAGTGCAAATGACTCAAAATTGACTACTTTCATGCTTTGACAAGCTTCCACAAGATTTCTTGGCGTGGTTTGTACCGTTGACGCCGTTAATGTACTTAAATATTATTAAGATTACGCTGATACCTTTAGCTTTTGTTAAGTATGATGTTATCATCATTCCGACAATCGGGTCGAATGGGATTAGCCACGGAAATATATACATAAGTAAGCACCACGGCCACTCCACGGATTGCATTTACATATGCATTTTGACTTTGACAACTGCAACATCCCTTCAGATATTATGTATTGGATGACAAACATCAAGCAGAGAGAATACAACTGTGTCATGAGTCATGACAATTTACCTGAAGCAGCAATAAATTTATTTCGCTGCAATGTGTCCAGGTGTGAAGGTTGGCAGACAAGCGCACACAACGAACTCAAAAAGAGACGTGATTGATTGCACAATATTTTCCACGTGGTACAAAGTGCTGAGTGATGAGTAATTTGCGTTTTAATTAATTTTCATAGGCGACAAATTTACATACATTTAGCTGACGCTTTAGCAGAAAGGTGAGGGACACACACAAATTCCTGAGGAAACGCTTACTTGATAATAATATGCTTGTTTGACTTTGATCGCAATCAATCCTGCCCAGATATTTATTGGTGGCTTTGAATTATTCACAGGAAAATGTAGTGAATAATTTAAAATGCAAATGATGTGTGTGTACCGCTATGCAAATATATAGTGAAAAAGTTAATTTGGAAGAAAAATACCTAAATCAGTCATGTAAATATGTCATGCTCAACACTTCAGATAACCACAATTTTCAAGCTACAAGGCTAATGAATTAATTAATAAAAAACGAGTAAACAAGCACAAATTGGTGTAGATGGGATGAAGTTACTGGTTTTTTGGAGTGTAATCTTATGTTTCCGAGTGAAGGAGGATAAAAAATAATAGCAACACAGTTTAAGCATAAAACTGTGGTCAAAATATTTTGTAATTGTAACTAAATGTTTTTTGACAATGAGAAATGCGATATTTTGCAATTCATTTTGTTAGACAAAAGGTCATACATTATGTCTCAGGGTTTGAAATTAATGTAAATACTATATAGTAATACATAGCTAGCTTCAGATTCAGCAATGTTTTTGAAAACTTGATTTTGCAAGCTGTGGAAACATTGCTAGAATGGCTGAAGCAAGCGTCAAAGTTTTAAATTGTTCGCCAGGTGCCAAAATTGTTTGAAATTCTACGCAATTATTTTTGTTTTTTGCACCATGCAATATTCAAATCGAAAAATTTAAATCTACAAGGATTCCATTTGAGTATAAAAATCTAACTGATTTATTTTTCTTTTGACAACAATCTACACAAAATTCATTACATGTCTAATATTTTTCCGAATGAATCAACATTTTCAACAACAAAAACAGAGTCACAGCAAGACAAAAATGTTGGAATTGCATTTATCTATCAAATCTTTTAGGTGCAGTCACTCATTGTTGGATTATTCAAGGTACAAGCTAGACACTAGAAAAGAATGAATAGTCTAGTATATTCGTGGCGGCTAGAAATAAAAAAAATACCAGCGGAGTATACATGGTGTGATTACTATGCATATTTTTCAAGAAATAACTCAAACAAGCTTTAACCTTTAATATGTATTTACTTCCCAAAAATAATTTTCATCAAGTTAGATTAAATAAAACCTTTCATATTTCCATTTTCAAAAAATAAACTCAGACGGAAAGTAAAAAGAGCAAGTTGCCCCAGAGAAAAGGCTTTCTGAAATCCAATGCAAGATCCTCTCAACCATCCTTCCTTTCTGAAATCCGCTCAACCACACAGTACACGTTAACATTTTAATTTCATACCAATATCGAAATATGAGATCTAAGATGATAAACCTGGCGTATTTTTAAAAGCAGTAGTATCCTCTCAAGCCTGCACTGAAAACAATTGCTTACGATTTGGCCTCATCATCGACCCTTTATCATTGTCGGAATTTAACAATGTCATTCTATACATAGTTGACATCTAGTCTCAGCTTGAATAATATTAGACTGTAGATGTCAAATAGCAATGTGGAAGATGAAAATGTTAATACCCCCATTAATTTTGTTCCATGCTGCTTCCAATTACAGTTTCACTAAAGAAGAGAAAATCATGAATTTTAATTTTGTCTATTTTTGTGCAAGTATGCTACTCGTGTACTCACGACGAAGGCTTCAATCATTACATCCCTTTGTGTCTGCTTGTTGCGCTGCTGACTAGCAATTTTTATTCGCTCGTGAATTCTAAGCTTATTTATGTAAACTGATGTGATGATGTCAGGTACATAAAGTTTATTAAGGCAAACCGCCAATTTATACAAAACCAAATAAATGCCTGGGTGACAGCTAATTTTGTGGTAATTAATTACTTACAAGAACACAAGTATTTAACAAGAATAGGGGAAAAACAATAGCTTCCTTTGGACAAAAACTTTAGTAATGGTGATTTTCCATCCCCTAGTCTAATGCAACACATAATAGTATAAGTAGAATGACGATGCCCGTCACCTTTCACGCTTTTATAGAATCAGAATCACTGTTTAATTACATAATTGAAAGGTGCATATTAGCAAGGTGAACCTGATTATGTCGTGAGTGATGTACAAATAGTGTGAACTCTGTACCTAAATGATTTGCAAAGAAGTTAATTGTACTTTATTTTTAAGTGAAATAAAAATAAGGGTCAGGATTTTCTTGTAAATTGGCTAATAATTGACTATTTTTAATTTGACGTCCATATACTGAAATTGAAATGCATTATCTAAAAAGATCAAAAAATCAAAGATAAGCCAGGATGTCTGATGCCAATGCTTTTGTCATAGTTATTTTAGCTCATTTTAATTTCATAAAACGCTTGCCGGATTGATGTATGACAATTGATAAAACATCTTCAGGTACTTTGACATTTGTACTCGTATGAGAATTTCGAGGAACATACCTTCTTTGTGGTTTGATGAAGGCGACATGCCATGCATTATCTCTAGATGAAAACTTTCAAAATGTGTGACTTGGGCAAGTTCTATAAAATCCTACTATTTCTAATTTTACTGAAGTTTGATTTCTTTCGGTGGAATCTGCTTAAAGTCTAGTCTCAATTTATCTTAAAATACCTATGTAGCTCTCATTTTCGCCTTTGTTTGAATTGAAATGCATTTATGTCTTTCCATATTGTTTGCTTTCCACCGTTCTGCAATGCTTGAGAATGTTTTTGCAATGCTTTTGTTCCCCTAGTTACCGCTTACCTAATAGTTTCACATTTGTTTGTATGACTTTGACTGCATTTCCTTCATGTTGTAGGCTCAGGTTGAATTTGACTTTATGCCTGTTTCATGCCACCAAGTATATATGTGAATAATATTCTTTACATTGTTAAGTTCGTTGACGCGTCCATACAATTACAATTGTATCTACATGTAGTGGTGATCCCGAAACAGAGCCACGCGTGTCCACAATAAATATTCACATTTTCTACAATGGATCTTCGTCAACCGCGCCTAAACAAAGTTATGGAATTATTAACTTCCGATAATAATGGAAGCTATAAACTGGATCCATCCATATTGGAATCAGTTTCCGCTACTTGCGAATCAAAACTTACTGATGTGACTAGTGAAACGTACTCGGAAATCAACGAGGAAACTGAGCCATCCACTAGCCTTTCTCTTGGAATATTTGCCGATAACCATAACACAGGTCGAAAGCTATTTCTAACGTACCTAACTTCCACACGAAAGGCTAGACCTAGTTTACTCCACTCGGGTCTTTCTGGAAACACTTTTCTCGGAAAGAAGGATGTCAAAGTTGGAAATCTTCCTAAGCCATTCATGTTGGACTCAATCGGGTGCAAAGTTCCAGCGCAGGTAGAACGTTGGCCATTTGCATTGAGACAAACTTCAGACGACGGAAATGCTATGACGGCTTTTCAGTGAGGAACTAATTACAATTTTCAAGTAGATTTATTACACTATGTTTTGAAATAGTATTCAGTAAACCAAGTGCAGAATCGAGAACAATGGACTTTTAATAATTCGAAGCACATAAATATAAGTCATACAAGTCATGTACATATATAGAAAATTTGTGGAATGGCATTATACTTTTGTACTGAAATGAAGTGCATAAATGAAATTGTCGAGGGAGAGGGCAAATTAAGACGCATGTGTGGTTGGGTTGAACATGAAGGGGAAGGAGGAGTAGTGATGAAGCTTGAAAGCTTTTGTTACCATTCGTGTTAATATTATTGGAAACTATATTTTCTTTAGAAAAGGATTATTCTTTAATACGAAATTTATAGCAAAATTGATGAAGCAAACCGATGTAAAAGATTACTTTTATTTCCTTGCTTTAGAAATCCTTCAAGTCAAAAAGAAGATGAAGAGAAGCGACAACAGCAACTTAGAATTTCAAGAAGCCATCAGAAGCTGAAAATGAAGTACCGTCATCAAAAGGCTAAATACATGCGACAGTTGCAAGAGTGCGACAAAATTATCATGAAAAATGATTTTGTATAAACAATCACAAATTATATTTATCTAGGTTCCTATTTAATTTTGCTGCTTTATTGCATAGGATGAAGCGAACAAAATCATTATATCAGAAAAGGGAGTTGGACCAAAATACTGAACTACGACTGAAACAGTTCGAAAATGACCGTATACGCTTGCTACTTCTAGAAGCGGAGGCAAAGTCCACGGATATGAGGGGTGAAAATGATCGACTGAAAACTGAAATCGAGGTAAAACTTTCCATTAATAGCAGAATATTACAACGAAATTTTGAGGCCAGGTCTTCGTTGTATATGTATGTATGTATTTTGTTTTTTTTTGGCATATTTTTAGGGCATATTGACTCTTTTTCAAAAACATCATGTTTCGTTTGACCAAGGTCAACGTATAGATTGGACGTTAGATTGTGAGCTATTCTGGGGTGGGGCATGACTAATAGTCGACTATTAGTTGATAGTTTATGAATGTTTAGGCATGGTACTGATAAAGGGTAAGATTATGCTTTGCTTTTTGCCCAACAACATGGCAAGCATGGTATGGCAATTATAGCGGAAATTAAAGCATAATACATCATCCCGCATGCTTAATAATAAATTATTTGGCACCAAAAACCCTGCTACGATGAATTGCTAAGATTTTCATCCCAGAGATTTCCTCTAATTAAATATAATATATTTAAATTTGCAGAAGTTAAAGGAAGAAGCCCGTTCAGTGGAGCAAAAGAATTATGCAGAGATTAGTTCCATAAAGTGGGAATTGAAGGAAATCGGGTCCAAGTTGAACGAGTACGAACAAATGGAGCAAAAAGTTGATCAAATGATTATTGATGCAGCCTCTTTTCCAGGTAACAATGTCCAGTCCACCTACCTACACTGATGGGAGCATTTTCCTGCAAAATTTGATAGCATTTATGCATAAGTATCTATCCAAATTGCAGATACGCCAAGTTTTCACAATCTCCTTCCGACCTCATCCAGTCGCAGAATGCTACAAGCCCTAGAGCAAACCAGAAAGTATGTAAATATATTATTTACATTTTATACATGTGCTGCAATTAAAATTACAAAAACTAAGTGTGTCGGTTAACTGTTTTGAAACGTACTGCTTGAATGAATAAGTAGGAATGCATTGACATTTTTAGAGCCAACTTGCTGGAGCAAGAACTGAAAGAGAGGAAGAGCGAACTATTTTCCCTGTACGATGAAAGGGAGTCCCTGCGCAGTGAAGTCATGACTTTAAAATCCCTTATGAATAAACCTGTGAGCGCGCTCATCTCAACCATTTTGGAAAAGAATCTGGAGGTCCGTCGGCTTGAGGCGAGGTTGTCCACCCTTTCAAAAGAACAGAGCAATGGCGTATACCACCCCATGTCCACAACGAAGGATGGCCAAGTATTAAACAAAATTGCACCTGCACATATTTCGGGTTCGGGTTTTATCTACGCCTCAAAGCATAAAGACAGCGAGATTAAAGGACAGCAAAAAGCACAGGTTTTATTGTTCCCAAGCGATAAAGATGTTTCTTCGTCACTAGCCATCGCGGCGCCAGAGGAAGCTTTGGAGAATCTCAATGAAAGGTCAGATTCTCTTGAAGCCGTGTTGGGTTCTCCATGCATGTCAGAAGCAGAATCGTCGGTTTCAGCGACACTAACATTTCGGAGGAAGGCAAACTTTCCTTTTACGAGTGCATCGCAAGCTGTTATGGACAAAATCGTCTCGAACAGCTCCAGACGTCCTTTAACTGCACCGTCTAATATTGTTTTTCGGAATCCGCCTGACGAAATAAGTCACAGGCGTCTGCCAATGCTTTCAGGGACACCTGTCGCACTCATTTTGTCGAAGGTCAAGATGAATGGCACAACAGAATTTTGAAAATAAAACTAGCCATTTGCATCTCGTTGCTCGAAAAACTACTAGAAATAGAGTTTGAAGTGCCACAAAACTGCGTTATGGGCAATGGGCACACAATTTTCATCACGCCCAAACCAAATCAGGCGAAAGGCCGTGTTATAGCAGATGTAATCATTTTCACTGACATCTGTAAAATTTGAATTATAAAATTTCCCGCCAATTTCTTTTACTGACGTATTCAAGTTGTGTCATAGAGGAAAAAAAATTAAAATTTCCACGCCAAAACTTTTGCTCGAGTTGAATGCGTTGAAAAAAAAATTGGCGGGAAGTTAGTGCGTATTGCATTCTGCTTCGAGTCGTCTCATGATTTTTATATTTTAAATTCAATGTTTTAATGAAAGATGCTAAAAAAACAGCCACCGTGTATGTCTTTGGTACATTTACCAGATTTATGTATTTATTCCTGGCGAATATATATATCTTTTGATACCGCAGTAATTGAAGGTTATCACTCCTCTTACAGTTACAAACACATAATTGCATGTAAATGATCTATAGACCTTAGTATTAAAATGATATAAAAAGTCCATATTTCCCCACATCAGCAATTAACAAAGTCACTTTTGATAACTTATTTTAAATTTTATTGCTGACATTATCCCCCTCCCGCACCAAGTTGCATCTTGCAGAGTTGTATTGCATCCTATCAAAATCATTCTATATTATAGCATCAGTAGAAATATGTGTGTTTACGAATGACCAATATTTTTTTTTAAATAAGATACAATTCATGGCATGATACAAGTGAAAAATTCAATTTTGTATAGTATCATAAAAGTACAAGTAAAATCTACTAGCATCTTTCTATAAAAACAATTTTTGTTCTTTCGAGATTCCGAAAAGTTTTGACTTTGATCAAAAAGGCTAATTATTATCTATTACATATGTCCACTTGATAACATTGCATCATAAGGATTACGATACAACTAGGGTAAGGCGTCGACATTGCATAACAAGAATTACAGGAAAAAGTACAGTAACGAAATGAGGTCAGATTGCTTACAGTCAATCTGTCAAACGGATGAGGGTACCATGAGAATATTAGAAGATCGAAATATGTCGATTCCGCGATGTAAAACGCACACTTTTGGATACTCCAAATGGAGAATCATTTCTGCAAACTGAATATATTTTGATTTCAATAAGCTTGGCTATAATAAAACTGATGTTTTACATGATGTTCCGAGGAGTTACTGAAATACTTACCTTCACGGCCGAATCTCCACGATTGCCTACGACGACAATGATTTTACCTACATTTGCATTTAACGTTGCGAGTTCCGGGCTCTGAACTAAAGTACCATCTTGAGCAAATGATGTTGTAAACGGCATGTTAATACTTCCCGGAATTGTTCCCCGGTTAAAACTGGAAGACATATTATACAAAAAATTATCCATCTTCAGTACGTGTAATGTAAAAGATAGCAATGACAAATATGGATTAGACTTACTCCTCTCGATTTCTGACGTCAATGACAATCATCTTTGGCTTTTGAAATCTAGACTTGTTCAGATCCAATAATTCGAGAAAATCTTCCCCGCTAATTCGAACACATTTTTCAGCCTTAAGGTCCGCCAAAGGAATGGCCTCCGTTTTCTGATCAAATAAAGACCATTTTCAAATTTTGAAAGCTGTATTAGCTATTTTGCTATATCGACGTGTACTCAAAAGTTACCAAGGCATCCGTTGATGGACTATGTTTCAGTAGTGATTTCTCTGGAGTAGCTTCGGATGTTCTACCGGAGTTTGCCTTGAATTGAGTGTCTGAATCGTAGAGGTTTACTTGACGACCCAAGTCTGAGCAATTGGTTGTCCCAGGAGGATCAAACTTACGACAGAGAGCGCTTCTTGGTGTACAGCAATACACTTCGACAGAGTCTTTGACGCAGCGCTCAATATTAGTTTCTAAAGTTTAATTTTTAAAAAATCCCGAGAACAGGCTTTTTACTTAGCTACAGGAACACAAAAATTTCAACGCATATGTAATTAATGTAATCCACAAAAGTAAGGTGAACAAATACATTAGACCATTGTAAAAATATACAGAGTGTTTCACGAGGATGTTTCAGGATTTCGTATACGGATACTTTGAAGAATTTTAAGCAAAAAATAATGAATAAATTTTTTTCTAATTCTTCGCCATTTTTGAGATATCGGCAGTTGAAAATTAAATGCATAGTACATGCTGTTACAATAAGTACGAATGCCAGACCATGTATTACCGTGGTCGCTAGGTCAATACTAATGATGAGA
>JAHZMY010003616.1:0-29661 GCA_027743915.1 Seira sanloemensis
AATACATGCATGTTTGGAGTAGTTAGAGCGTTTTTAAATTAGCCCTGGAAGCTGCCCAATGACTCATTTTGTTATGTGTAACATATTTGACCTGTGCCGATTATGCATATGTGTATATTCGTTTAGGGATTAACCTCAATTACAGCCTTTTTATGTCCCGGCCAGTATATTTATTACTTTCATAATGCCTTCATTGCTCCTTTAAAGAAATATGATGATGGGCTTAATATCATGTTGTGCGTATTCTTTTCGTCATGTGCTTTCCCACTTTTTGAGCGCTTCGACTTGCTACCGTGCAAGCGTCTACGAAAATTGTTGCTGGAAACGTTTAAGCCGGTAATTTCTCGTTTAATGTTGTAGTAAAAGTGGTACAGACTTGGAGGGAATGAGCTTTATTATGAGTTCGGTTTTCACCACCAAGCGCGGTCGAGCTTTGTGCGCTCGGTTAAGAAACAAAACACCTCGCTTTTCATGTGTCGCATGTTGTTAGTTGGTACGTCGACTTTCGGAATTATGTACATACACACCCATTATCTCTGCATAGTAGAAAGATGGGACTTGGGAGTAGAAATGTGGTCACCGTAAATCGAACTTTCTTTTCAATTATGAATTTACATTTATTGTACTACGTCTAATGTTCGCGTATATGTTGATTAGCATACCTTTGTGCCAAGAGTTTTGGATGCGTAGAAGGTTTACAAGAGATCAAGTGCACTTCCAGTCCATTGTACAATATGCAGCTCAGCAGCAATAACATTTTTGCTAATTCATTGATCTCCAATTCAATTTGAAAAATATTGAATTTAGGGATATAAAAAGTACCTAAACCCTAATTTATTGTTTTGCTTGAACTCTTACTTTTTCACAAACACCAACTTAGCGTCTTTTCTTCCCGATTTTTTGCAGTGTTGCACTCCGTAAATTTATCGAACGAACTCTTAAAGTCCAATCAAATTGCAGCTGACAAAGGCTGACACTTTGTTAGAGACGGAGGTGTTTGTAAGTGTCTCGTGTCTTCTCATCCCTGCAAAAAGCAGTAAATTTTAAACATACTTTCGTTCATTTCGCGTAGTTTGGAAGTAGTTAGCCACAGACCATTTTCATTAGGAAAATATACTTGAATTTGTGCTCGTGCTTACACATTTTTCTCATTGTGTTTCACACTTCTAAAATGCATTCATCCATATGATCACGGATCATTGCGTAGGTTGGAATAGGGCGCAAATCTTTTTTCTTCAATTCCGTTCGTTTAAATTCCATGAAAAAGTCATTTCCTTTCTGACCCACACGTTTCACACCGGGTTGTCTGAGAGAGTCAGATCCATTTCCTCGTCGTTCGAGTACAAATTTCAGTGGAAATAAAAAATGTAATAGCACTTTACACCAGTTCCCAGTTCCAACAAAACCGAGTTATTTTCTCATTTGGTACAATAACGCATGATTTAGAATTTTACGTGCAATATTCGTCCCGGTAATCGTTTTTGACATTGTTCTTATAGTTAATTTGTAGGTGAGGCAGGACTTCCATTTGCAGGTAATTGAAACGTGAAAATAATTTTTTCCAATATTAAGCATAACAAGCTATTTTGGGCGCTGAAATCTTTTTGTAGGCTTTATGGTTATTGAATGGTTATATGGGATTACGGAATGAGAATGAAGTGCTGATTGAATTGTTATAGGGCATACATATACGCTTAGTTTAATTGACATCAATGGATCCAGGCAAAGCGCAGTTGTTGGAACGTGTTTTGATTAACGTCTCCGAATTTAAAAAAAATAAGATCGTTTCATCCCCGTTATACTTATTATGCGATTTAGTCTGGAATATAGGTGAAAGGTCGTGTGAAGAGCATTGGCCGGAGCTCAAAGGGCCTCCAAGTCCGTATCTTTTCGTGAATCGTATCGTATACAATTCTTTTAGTATATGTAAATAAGGCCTAAATGTACCTCGTTCATAATAGTTTGAAAGCGATCACATCTGCAACTGTTTTCGTAGTTTGTGCAGTAGTGTCCATGTTGTTGTGACCTACCTGTTTCATGTTTCGCTTTTCTTATCTCCGCAAATCGGGATGGAAAAGGTTTACTTCAAAATCCCATACAACTTTTTTTGGCAGCTGCGACTAAAACGCCTTCGATGCTGTTAGCTCTCACCTCATCTCTATATGGTACATACATGGTAGTCTGTAGAAATAGGAAGTGAACTGGGAATCCAGACCTTTTTTCCACAGAAAGCAGCTAATTTTCAAGGGAAAAGGATCAGCCTTCAACGTCTACTCCCATAATGGAAAAGGAGAAAATGCTTTATTTATCGCTCTGTTTCATCCAACCATACTCCCTTTTTAAAATGGTCCAAGAAAGTTGTTGAAATGAGAGACAGTCGAGTAAAAGTGGACTTGGCATTGGACGAAAAGTACTCCCGTCGTAGTTATCGATGATGATGATGGTGTTACTGGCTCTGGTACTGGCAAAAGAAGCCGAAAAATATTTATAGTGCAATAGGAATTTGAATGTTCGGTTACGTTTAACCGGCACAACTCTTTAATCCTTCTCTGCTTGGATTGATAGTGGCAGGGCGTACGTGCACACAAAGCCTTTATTCCAATTTTCCCTGCGCATACACGCTCTATTTCCTTTCACTTCTAATCGTTCCACGCATTGAAAAGGAGAAGAGGGCTTTAAACGTGGAATTCAATTTAAATGAGTGGATGATGCATACTTTACATTTTTACCACACGTCGTGCGTATTTATCCATTTTTTCTCACAATAATTGTATAACAGTATATCCGTCGCGATAACTGACGATTATATAAAGGAGAATGAACTTTGTGACGTTACGATTATGACTATAGATTGAATATTTTAATGCACGCGAATAAGTGGAACAGAGTGAAAGGGGGAGTGCAGATATAGGCTTGGTTTAAGGAGTGAACGGTTAGATAAGACGCACAATGCCCCTGTGGATGATATGGAAGAAACTTTTGTGTGCCATGCTTTCCCCACCGAAAAGGATTGCTTTCCCTTTGTGAGTCATTTAGATTTACGCCCTAGTAAAAATGGCTGAGATGGGATGGGTGTTCACATGGCCAGAGAGCTTTCAACTCTCAAAGTTTGACTTCTTTCAAAATAGTTGTAATGATGTAATAGCTCTCTCTCCTCTCTCTCTCGACATGCTTTCGGTTTCATATAGGAGCCTTATTTTTATTGTTAAGGTTCGTGAAATTAAGTGAAAATTAGAGGTTAGTTGTGTAATAATTTTATAGTTTACCATATTATATAGAACGGTGTAATGAAATTTATGATAGTATTTTTTGAGCACCGCTGTCTCAGGGCCCCTCAAAGGAGGCACGTGGATGCGCTTTTCCTCGCTACATTTATTCCATTCGACTTTCAGTTCTAGGATATTTAAGTACAGCTAAAGTTACCGGAAAATAAGTAAAATAGAATGGGATAAGTTGGCAATTCCATGCATTTTATGCTCTGAGATGAGACCAAGCCACTGATCTGGAATATCAGCAAAAAACGGCACGCTGCTGAAACGAAATGTTCCATTCTTTTATGCTTTCCAAGCGTACCATTCGTTCGCCATAAAGATAACTTTGTTCTTGATGACGATGATGATCCTTATTGCCTTTCACTAATGTACCTACATACTTGTTTTTATGTAAGTGAAACGCAGACCTCAGACTTATATACATACTTACTTATGTGGGTAGAGTTTTTTTGTGTGAATTTTTAGTTGGCGTTGCATGGCTCACGAATGGATGTAGGGAAATTTCTTAATACAACATTCCCTATTCCGTTTTTTTTTCTACGAGGCTTTTCAAGCTACGCAAGCACAAAAAAGAAGAGTCTTGTTCGTTTCTCCTACAAAGTATTTCGTGTTATCCTTTTCGGCTTGCACCACTTATGGGATGAGATGGAAGCACGGGAAAGCTAAAAAGCTATACGTTGGGATAAAGAATATTCAGAAATAAAATGGTACATTTTCTGATATTATTCGTTTGCTGTTTTATGTCTATGGTTGTTTCGTTTGCAAAAAATGGCGTATCATATAGCGAAGAAACGTATTGTAGTGGCTAGGGCTCATCTTAACAATAAGTTGTATTTTGGCTTCGAATCTGTCTACACGGGTATCGCTTTTTTGGGTATGTGCGTAGCTTTTTTAGGGACAATGGGCCTACTCGTATTCTTACAATATTTTTGAAGTTGGATGGTGACGTTGATGTAAAGGAAGTGAAGATTTTTGCATCACATTTTAGGAATGTGTGTATGTGGGATGGATAGCAATTTTTTGCGTGTTATTTATTCGGAAACAAAGTAACAGTGAGAGAAAGCAATACAGCAAAATAAGGAGATATTGTGTTAGTGTAGGAATAAGGTTACGCCGCAAGTTCAGCCTTTATGTAAGAAATGGGGAAAGCAAAAACGAGTACGTAAATAGTTTTTTCTTCTTCTTACCCCAAAGTTCACTCACTTTACGAACGTACAATCTGCGGAGATGGCATGTTTGATGATAGCTTTTCTTTCCTTTCTCCTCATGTTCTCTCCAGCGACTTCGCCTGCTCCCTTTTACTCTTCTTTGTTTTGCTCTTCTTCCATCCTTTTCCTATGCTCATGGGGTTCCACACTCGCTGCCTGCTCAAGCTGTATTTAATTCTTTGCCTTTTCCTGCTTTCAAAACCTTTTTTTATGAAATTTGAGCGACTGTGAATTGTGTTGGTGTGGTTCGGCGCGTAAATAAAGTTAGAATTTCATAGACCTAATATACATTTTGTATGATGACGGTAATTTTGCTATCGAGCAATTCGAATGCTGCAAAATTTTGGCTGTTGAAACTCATTGCTAGCTCTCTTACTAGCAGTTTTCTCACTTTTCCCGTATCCTGTTTCACCTGTTCTGATTTCGTAATGGGCGGTGGACGTACTTAAGTACAAGTGAGAATGAAACTCTGTGGGCATTGGCAATGTTTGTTTTACGTCAGGTCAGAAGACATTGGATTTTGTCTGGATTTGATTTCAGTCTCACTTTGGTCCTGTTTTTTTCAATTTATGTATATAGGTAATAACGATATCTTTTTAGAAATAGGGTTTGCATTGATTATTGATGCCTTTTATCTCTCGTTTTTTTGGTTTATGTAATCTGTTGAAAATAAAGGGGAATGTCAAAGAGTAGTTTAGAAAGAAACCACTACTTGCATTCTATTGTTCCTATTATTGCAATTTGAGCGAATGTTTTGTGTTGAGGGTATCTACGGAGTAGAAACTCAATTAGTTTTTTCCTTCCCTTTTTCCCCAGTCGCTTTTATTTCTTCCCTCTAAGTGGCAATAGATGATGATGATGATATTGAATGCTAACTGAAACGAGCACCGGGCCACAGTAAACACATTGCATTGTGGTGCAAGAATGAAGAAAATGAATAGAAGAAAGAAAGACGACAAGTGTTTCTCTCTCTCTCTCTTCAAGTCTTGTTCTCTTGTTGCTCTAATAATGGTTTTTTTCTCTCCCTGCGATTCGGAGAGAGTTACTCGCATGGGTCTGGTTGTGGCAATCTATTGCATTATTAGATTGTTTTTATTGTGAAGGGAAGAAACAAAGTGGTAAACACAGGGCGGCATATGTGTGTTTTAAATCCTCTGTTGCGTCATGTCATCCTCGAGGAAGAATAAGAAAAGGTTTGGAGAATCAGATCGAGTGAAAAATTTTGTGGGAGCAAAAAGGAATCGAGCACTCGAGGGAAAGTGCTAAAGGAGTTAATTTCATCGAGACTAGGGCTTGAGAGAAAGAGAGGCAAACCTCAGCAGATAGAAGACGTACGTGGAATATGCTCTCAAATGAGATGGAAGAAAGAGAAGCTGAGGATTGGGAAACTTTTCTGGGTTTTTGAAACACCAGAGTTTGTACTTTCACAAAGTTGGTGTTGTAGGGAAATATCTGCTTCTCTTCATTTTCCCTTCTGCTCTCGCAGTTCAAAAATAAAGTATGATTAAACTCTTAATAAAATCTCCCTAAATTTTCAGTTTGCCTCTGTGTGTGTGTGCCACATCTTACTTGCAAAAATCTGTTTCATTTGTGACACAACTTTGTATAGCATTTGTGGCGCAGGTCGTAAGGAAAATGGGAGCCATAAATGTTGGAGGAAGCTATTTTCGTTTTTTCAGATCCGTAGTCACAGTGCCAGAGTAAATCATGATGTTTGAGAAAAAGTTGCTCAAACTAGAAGGTAAAAGGAGGCAGTGAAGTAGAAGTGGGAAGAGAGAGAAAGAGAGAGTCGAATTGGTATCACGAAAGAGCGTCCCAGACCTAGCCATATATCAGTGTTGTCTCCCGGTCAGTGTGCAGTTAGTAGTCGCGTTGACGCCAACGGAGAATCTAGCCAAGTCGTGGGGAGCTCATGGATTGCAAAAAATCAGAAACATGCTTCTCCGCACACACTTTGTCTTCACGTACAACTTTATATGTATCCAACTACGTCAATGTGACACAAGTGATTGTTTCACACGGCAAGACATCTCCAGGTTCTTGAGAGACGCCAACTCATTTTCAAATTCAATTTAGGGAATTAAAGTTCAAAAACTGTTTGCAATATTTACCGCGGCGAGGCTGTCATAGTAGTTCGTCATCATACTTGCATTTGTCTAAACTTGACAGCTCCACACTTCACCCGGACATTTTGTCTTTTGTCTCATTGCAAAAATGGTGTAAGTGGACCTTTTTTGGAGGACAGAAAAATGTTGATCAATACGTTTATGAATATTTTAGGAATTCCAAGTTAAGAAGGAGAGTTTATTTTGGAAAAGCGAGTGAAGAGCTGTGTTAACGCTGTTGAGCTTTTTAGGCAGTATCAAAATACCCCGTTCAGTGTTCCCTATCATAATCAGATCGACATATCACATCTGCCTTTGGGGTAAAGCAGTCAGCCACACACGCTTCCAGAGTTTACACTCATTTGATATGTTTGTTTTCCTTTTTTGTCCGAATTTGTGCTTGTTTTTTTGTAAAAAAAAACTCAGTCTTTCAGTCTGGGCAAAGCCATTTGTCATTACTGGAGCTCGGATTTGAAAGTGTAGAAAGTTTTAGCGTTTCGCTAAAGTCATATTTGGCGTATTCTTTCTTCCGCCAATTAAAGGAATTTCCAATTTTTTAAAAACAAGACAGTTGTTAAGCTGGTGTGCCTAGTTTTGGAACTGTAACGATCAGAAGAGGCTAGCTGGTGCAAGTCCACAACTCGCTGGTAGCAGACAAGAGACGACGCTAATTCCTCGCAGTTTGCCGGGAGGATGCAATCGTAAAGAAAACTTCCATGCAGCTTTTTTGTTCATTAGATTCAATTTTTCTCATCGTCTTCTCTACTTTCTTCATTGCTATTTCATCAAAGTGATTTCCAAACATGAGAAAAGTTTTTGAATTATCTTTTATTCCCTTTGAGTCTTTCCGTCTCACCGGAAATTGATTTGATCTCCCGCTCTGTCTCTCATTTCCGGCGACGACTCAGACCTCCAGCCACACACATATGTATGTATGCATTTACCATCATTCCAAGCTCAGTCGCCAGACCACTAGTTCCGTGAATCTAATTGTGCCTGAGTGGAGCAACCAAGTTTTGCGAAATCAATCCACCCAACCTGTGCTTCTCGACTAGAAAATAGCATTTTCCATTCCAATCAGCTTCGAAGTCGACAATATTTTACGCAGTGAGCTGACGCTAAACATATTCGTTTACACGGCTTCCTCCTTGTCGCAGGTAATTTTCCCAAGACGTTTTTTTTCGAAAGGGAACATGACTCGCGGTTTCTGCTTTTTCTCACATCCATGTTCTTCCATTTTTATGGCCCATTCTAAACAAGTTGTAAAATTTTCCACGTGTTTCCTTGTCGCAACTTTGCATTTTGTTTTACTGTTATTATTAAGTATGCCCACATGGCATATCATATCGATGCGTGCGGGACAAACTAAAAAATACCACTTAAGAGGAAAAGAATTTTGCGTGTAATATTTATTGAACATATTGGGCTACTACTATATTAGTTATTACAACATAGATATTCTGATAAACGTCAATAGTATGTATACCCACGAGAGACCGTAATGACCCATGTGTCAGCCCATGTGTACACATAACAAAATGAGTCATTGGGCAGCGTCCAGCGCCAAATTCCAAACGCTGTAACTACTCCAAAAATGCTTGTATTTATATGTTTTAGGTTGCATCTGATAGATAATTTAGTGCTCTATCTTCGTGCAAAGCTTCAAAAATCCGGCTTTCAAACTTTTATAGTGAAGTGCATTTTTCAAATGTAGATTGAAAATTTCCGCCAAATTAGTGATTGGGCAACATTGAAGGTAGGTATTTAAATTACATATTATACTAATTTGTGGTGTTATTTTTACTAATTGTCAGGCGTAAATGTAATTCCATGCGTTTTCTAACAATATTTAACACCTTTCAGCTTTACTAGCACTATGGCCCCCCGACGAAAGGAGACGCCTGTTGCCGTTAGAGATATGGTGATAGTTGCATGGGAAAATCGCGAAAATGAGCCCACAACTCATCGAAAACTGGCACATGATTTTCATTTAAAGAAGTCAACGGTCAGTTACATCATTAAACGGTATGAAGAAACTGGTTCCATCGAAAACAAGCCGGGACGCGGAGGAAAATCAAAGCTGACTCAACGAGAGGCTAAGGAACTGGTTCGAAAGGCTTCCAAGGATCCCTTCATAAGTGCTGGAAAACTGAAGGAGGAGTTGGCTGAGGCTCACGGAAAGCTTGTTACAAATCAAACAATTCGAAACTACCTGCATCGCGGAGGTTTGAAAGGGAGAAAGGCACGTCGCAAACCCCTCATCAGCAAACGAAACCAACTGAAGCGATTGACGTTTGCCCGAGAGCACCGTGACAAGCCGGAACAATTCTGGAAATCGATTTTGTGGACTGATGAGACCAAAATTAATTTGTTTGGCAATGATGGACTACCAAATGTGTGGAGGAAACCCAACGAAGCGTTAAAATCAAAAAATCTGATTCCCACGGTCAAGCACGGAGGCGGTAGCATTATGATGTGGGGTTCAATGTCTTCGGATGGAGTCGGAACGTTGGAATTTATTGACGGAATTATGAATGCGGATGTGTACACTAGCCTTTTGGATCGAAATATCGCACCATCTGTTGAAAAACTTGGATTAGGAAGGCGATACATCTTTATGCAGGACAATGATCCCAAACATACATCTCAAAAAGCGAGGGATTATTTCAAAAAGAAGAAAATTAAGGTGCTCGATTGGCCTCCTCAGTCGCCTGATCTCAATCCAATTGAGCACCTGTGGGGTATTTTGAAGAAGAAGGTTCGGGAAACTCGCTCGTCAAATATTCGCGAGCTCAAAGACCGAATTCAAGAAGAGTGGAATTCAATTTCTCAAGAGGTCACCAAGCGATTGGTTGATTCTATCCCAAGGAGGCTAGAAGCTGTGATTGGTGCTAATGGTGGTCCTACATCATATTAAACTCTTGTTGTACACTTTAATTTATTAGAACAATAAAATACCTAATGAAACATTTAAAAAAAACTATGTGCCCAATCACTCATTTGGCGGAAATTTTGGATCTTCATTCGAAAAATGCGTTTTACAATAAAAAATTAAAATCTGGAATTTTCAAACTTTGCACGAAGATAGAGCTTAACATGCTCTATTAGATGCAACTTAGAACAAATCATTACATGCATTTTTGGAGTAGTTACAGCATTTTGAAATTAGCCCGGGAATCTGCCCAATGACTCATTTTGTTATGTGTATACTACGAGGCTGGCCATCAGCGTTTTGTTTTCATAGATAAATCTCCCCTTTATCCACTGCTTTCTCACCACGTATTGCCTCCTGTATTGGAGTGTGTGCATAGGATCTACCTTGGCTCACACAGTGCAAGACAAAATGAATGAAGTATTCATGACTAGTCAGTACTATCATATACAATAGTCAGCAGGACGACAATTGACAAGGAATGGAGATGATTCCACCAGAGAATTTTCTTTTTTCCCCTTGTGGAATTGTGTATTAAAAGTATGTGCTCCTCTCAGTTTTTTTGACAGGTTGGCCTTTTCCCCGTCTTCTGCTAGCTTGCTGGCCACTTGCAGCTGAGAGAAAAGTGTTTATCGATGGACACTACCTTGTCATTATTATTAATAGTCGTTTTGTATTATTATTGTCCACATTGGCTCACAAGGTTGATAACGTTTGCAAGATAGAATCGATCCTAGCTTATTATTTCTGCGGGGTTTTAGCGAATTGGGGACCGTGTAAAAAAGTTTTTAGCTCCATTATCACATCTCCCCAGTTGCTGTAAAACTTTACATGGGATTTATTAGGAATATTATGAAATTTCTAATCGCAAACGGATCGTACTTGTGACGGTTTTGGGAAGGCCGTCAAAGCGACAAAAAAAAGTGTAAAAGCTGTATTTAAAAGTTTGGCGACACACTTGTTTCCCCCATGGAATCAGCTTGCATAATTTGTCATAAACGGGATTTTCATCTGACGAGATTTTCATAACAGGATTGCCACTAAGTTGACATCGACATAAAAGCCCGGAGCACCTGTTTCTGTTTGAACAATGCCCTTCTGTCATATAGAACATTGAGTAGAAAAACGGAAAGAAAATCGGCTTTGACACATTTTTTCCTCTCGTCAGTTGAATTCGGTATTAAACAGACATGGGTTTGTATAGCTTGATGAATAATTTAATCAGCGTTGAGCCAAGTTCGATACAAAAGCAATATGCAAAAGGAAATGTATGTAAGTCGTACGAGCACACACTTCCATGTAATTCTTGATTTTAAAGAATCCATTCATTTTCAAGGATAAGTTGCAATATCGTTGGCATACGTGAAATTCATGTACACTTTTTGTAGCTGCCCGCATATTAATGTTTACACAATTCCGCTTATTGCTTATGAGTATGATATGAAGGCTCGTATCTATTTCTTGTGTTACTACGGGTCGCATATTTCAGTTGTGTGGTCATCATTAGACCGTGCCATACCTTGACGTATTAGTCGTTAATTTGATTTTTGCATTTTGTTGACTTTTGCCGATTTCGCGAATAATTTTCTACTGCTTTTCCTCCGCAAGAAATTGCTGGTTCGTCAGTTGTCCGTCAGCTTGTGCCGCGGGTGGGGTAAATCGCTTCTTCGCAACTAAAGACTGATTCTTGCATGATTTGTTCAACTGCCATTAAAAAAAGTATCCGCTTTAGCAAAAGTAAAGTAGTGCAGTATTATTAGTTATTAGTGTAGTTTCAATAACTTAAGTAGTTTTGCAAGGCGGAAAAAGGTGAATCGAGACCAAGGTCGATGGTCCATTTAATTATGTTGTGTATTCCTTAAAGTCAATCAAAGAGTCTAGTCAGTTTGCACGTAACATTTATCCAAACATTTATTCTCATTCATTTTAAGCTGACAAGTGAAGGTTTCAACATGCCGTGGTCTGTAATGGTTGAGCCGAAGCTGCGGTATAAAACATGGATTCTCAGAATTTAGTGACACGGACGCTACAAAATATTACGTACAAAAAAAAATTCAGTTCACTAATACGGAACCGCTGTGATGGGATTTCTTAAAGATAATAGAATTGGTTAGGAGTTTCTCATTTGTATTGTGCAGTTTACTAATTACAAATATTACAAATATTACTTACGTACATAACATATTGCACGCATTAGTGTACTAGAAGTTAACGTAGAACTTTTTTTTTAAAATGATAATCAGAATGTAGCATATGGAAGACTAATAGTATACATTTTGTTTGTCCTTTTTCGGTGATTCTGCTGTCCTTTCAACCTTCACCTCTCCAGGAATGAGTGAGAACGGAGGGAGTGACAAGAAGGAAAAAAATGATATTATCCAGTTAAATAATATGCCCGGGAGCACCACGTCCGAACTTGGGGACGTCACTGATGGAGCAGCAAATACCCGTGTTAGGCTTGCAAGCTTTGAGAGTAAGTCCGCTTGACATTTTCCGACATTTTGGGATTCCTTTCCTTCAAATGTCATACTTATTATAAGCATACTTAACTTTTTCGTTACTTTTAAAACTTTATCGAGCAGAAATACCATAGTATTTGACTATAAGCTTTCGACGGAGCGACCCACTTTACATGAGCTATTTTAAAATTTCTCATTTGATTACATAGTATTGATTCCGTTCGTAGACGGTGACATGGTCAATTTCCAGCGTGTGCTCCTACACGCTGACGACATACATACAGAGAATGACAGTTTACCCAAAATAAGTGGTACATATTTACATTTCGCTTCATTGCTACGACGAGGAAAAGTCAAAAGGTCTTGTGACCTTTTAGCACAAGGCTTCAACTACAGTTGCAATTGTACTTGATTTGTAAATCGCTTATTAAGTTGATTGCACAACCTCGGAAAATTACTCCGTAATTGAATTCATGGAGAGCGATTTGAACGTGCAATTTCTCACGGTATGTGTGCACACCGGGCTCACATTTGCAATATCAGGTTGATTCTCGCTGCAGACGGCGTACGGATTTAGATGTTTCAGCTAGACCCACTGTGGCCACGTTACGTAAATAAACGTAGGTAGGTTTAGCTACGTGGAACTTTAAAAAAAACATGATTCTCACATTGATGTCAGCTACCAGCGAAACGTTTCATCGCACTTCATTTCTCTGAAACGGTCGGTTCAAAGGATTTAGGTATGCTTTTATTTGTTTTTTCTAAAATCACATGCATACATGATTTATTTTAAAGGAGACGGAATAGAGATTGCATGTGTAATACAAGTTAGTTTTTATGGGGGCCATGTAATCCTCTTCATATGCATAATTCCTCCCTTCGGTATGCTTTCTCCCGGTCTGGATACATATTCCATTTTCGTATCCGGCTTCTATAATTTATTTATTAGAGTTAGGCAGAAAAAAAAGAAATCAGGATTTTCTATTCCTTCGCTCACTATCTTTCTTCAATTTGACTTTTTGTTACATTAGACCTTTTTTCGCGTTTCCCCCAAATATATAAGGATTTCGTTGGGCGTGGCATTGATCCTCGTGATATTATTGATGAATTAAGAATCTACGGACATATATATGTAAGTATAGGCATTCACATAGTTTGGGCAAGAAGTGAAACGGTCCCACCATAATCACTGATGTTTAACGTCTCGCATTTAAAAAGCAACTTTGAGCAAATAATGAGATTACCCGTATTTACTCGAAATTTTATCTAGTAAATGTGTCAAAATGTGGCGATTTTTTATATAAAAGTTTTTATACTATTTTATCAAGTTATGGTGGTTAAACAATGAGGAAGTCTTTTGTTTGGGAAGCGTCCTGTGTATTTTTAACCCCTTGTTGTTTGCCTGTTTCTTCCTTTGGCAGTATTGAAACATTGAGCCTTGTATAGTGTATTATTATTAGGATGTGAGAAATTAGGCATGTCTGAAGAAAAGTTGTAAATGAAGGAACACAATATCTTCAATTAATAATCCTCCATCCTTCTTTTTAACGACAAATAGGTTGAGACAGGAAGTTCGCATGTGCCTAGCTTATATCATAGGTAGATCCTTTTGTACATGGGTAGTTGTTATAGTAGGTACATTTATATGTAAATATCAGCGTTTTTATTACATTTTTATGGGTAACCATCTTGGAAAAGACGTTAATTTCGTTTACGGCTTAACTACACAATATACATGTCTACTCCATTTCATTAAAGGAGGAGATTTTAATGTCATTGGAAATTTTGCTTTTGAAGTCAGAGTTTCCTTCATTTTCCTCTCCCTGGAATCTCCATACCTCCGCAATTCCTCCGTAAACCATCAGACTACAGCCTACAGCCATGCTTAGATCCAGCACAAGAAGATGAAAAAGGCTTTTAGTAGAATTCATCATGTACAGCAGTTTCTAAGAGAGTAGGTATGAAAAGAAATTAATGAGGAGATAACTGATTATATCATTTAGAGAATGAGTTGCAAGTCTGGTGAAGTAGAAGTTGGAAAGGGGCCTATTACGTTTCGTATTAACTTAATCACCTTGTTGCATCATGCTCTTACCATCGTCAAAGTTAATAAGTCTGAATGTTCCACATCTGCACCTGCCTCACAGTCAGCGTCGTCGAGTTGTTTGGGTATACCTTCCTTTCTTTCCATCTAATTATGATGGATATTGGCAAATGATTATCAATTTGTTACGAGCTTCGTAGGAGGTTTCACGCACAACTCATATACTTTCAGTTTTTTAGGTGTCCGATCCGGCAACGAGATTCAATTAGGAAATGAGCACGGCTAAAGGTATTTGGACCGGGAAGAGGGGACGAAGCTGGGTTTTTCAATGCAACCTTTCCACATTTGTAGGCTCCAGTCCAATTTTCCTATTCATTTATTTCGTCAAATGACCAATGGCCCAATGATGGTATAGCTTCTATATGCTTCCTTAACTATTCGGAAAGATGAGATGGTTTTTATACTTTCTCCATGTAATATAGCATGAATAGTGTTACACCTTGGGGTAATACTGTACGGTTTTGAACTGACAACGCTCACAACATTCACTTTCTCCTGTCAATTACTTTTTTGCTGTATATTTCTCTCTCTCTCTTCTCATGTAAATACGATCCATTTTGCCTTGTTCAGTTCTCGTTTTATCTTCCGAAACGAGTTAATATATGCAATGCTAAATTAAAAGAAGAAATGCACCATGGTAATCTTGAAAATGGAGAAAGTATTACGACTACGACTCGACTGATAATGATTCCATTTCGGGGTGGATGGAGAACAAGTCAGAGCAAGATTTTAATCGGGACGAAAGATTTATTTTTATTTGGCTCTCTTGTTTTCTCTTGTTTGCTCATTCTACCAGCAGCGGTTAAATTATTCATACCGAAAAAAGGGGTACTTTTTCAATGTTTAACTTTTCCCTGCTCCGAGTTTCACGAAAAAGTACTTATCCCCACGTACCATTTCACCATGTCTTTCTGCTTCGTCATTCCACTCTCAAGCTTTTTGCTGTTCTACTTGAAAGTGGTGAGAAGGAGTGCTGGGCCTGACTCTGGGCTTTCGTCGAACCTTCAGAATTCATGCATTTCGTCATTCCACATTTTCGCACACATACACACAGAGGGAAATGAAGCAACGCATTTCCTCTCGAGAAACAAAAACTTTGCATTTTTTCCTGGTGTGTGGCAAGCACATTATAAAAAGCTGAGTGTGCCATGTGTTTCAAAATATAAATATCTGTAGTTTTTAGGAATGCACTTGAGTTTTTAGCAGTGCTTAGAACAATTATCATTTTTACACATTTTGGGAGCTGTAACCGCTACAGAAATATTACAAGCTTGAGAGGAAGTGAGGAAACCAGATATTACTTGAACGATGGACAACAACAACAAGATTTTTGTGGAATGTTGAGTGTTGATGGGGAAATGATGTGTAAAATTAGAAAGAAAAATACGTATGTAATGATGAGATCGTAGTACTTTACTCTACTCATTTTGGTAGATTGTATGTGAGTGGGTAAAAGCTCTTTTCTGGTTTTCGTGGTAACGAAAAACCCTTTTACTCAGCACTATCGTATTTACCTCCCTATATTTGGAAGGAAATGACATTTGCAGAAAAAAGTTTCTAGCGATGGTTGTCCTTTTTGTTAGTAGTTTGGCTATGAGAGAGCACCAACTCAATTTTTCTAAAGATGGATAGTATGCCTGGGAAAGTTTTTATAAAAGGGAAAAGTTGTTGATATTTTTAATGAACTTGTTAGAATGCTTGAGCGAATCGTTCACATATTTTTTTGCCTTTTCACATTAATTTAGTATTCAGATAAACTTCAATGCATATATTCAGTCTTTTGGCGTAATCACCGTAAACTTATTGTATTTTGGGGATTCCTATTCGTGAGTATTAGAGCGGATCAAGTTGATATTAAAATGTTTATGGTGTTTGGATTCAAATTTGAATCATTATAGTAACTAAAGCAAAAACGTTACATTGACTTTCTGCAGGTTTGTATGCCCATAATCGCTAATGGTATAATCTTAGAAGTTGCGCAATAAGCAAATCCTAACCTCTTAATTGTTCTCTCAGGAGGAATTCAGATTTACTTGAAAATATGTTTTAGATATTTAAAAAATAAAGGTAGCTTCGCAAATTATTGTGAACATATAATGTTGCTTTACATAATCTGAAAGCTCGACTTAATTCCAATATTAATTAATCATGAATCGCAAGATATATTTCATATGAGAACATAGGATCGATTGCACAAACATAGTTCATTTCAGATATAAATTACATATATTTATAATTAAGTTGCATCAACAACATTCCATACTCATACAAAATATGTACACAAAAAGCAATTCATTTCGCTGTTTGATCATAATTGGAGTGAAAAATCCTCGGAAACAGTGGCCTCTTGTTTATTTCACGTTGGGCACAGGAGTGAAAGGCAAACGAGGCATACTTAAATAGAAGGCCTTTGCTTGTTTTACAGATAAGTCTTGTGTATTTACGCGTTCATTTTTTCCGACGACCTACTTACATTTTGCATTATTTTCATATTGAATAGAAAAAAAGGAGCTTAAATGTCAAAGATATGCTCATTTTCCCTCCATTATATTGTCCCCTTTAATACATCCATATTAGTGATCTCCGCCTTCGTTTGTCGAATTCCCTCAGTGTAATAATGAGCTGCTCTTGTTACCTGTACATCATTGCTCCTCTCACTGATAGTTATAATAATGAAGCTCTGCCATACCTTTTCATCACGGACGGAGTGACTCTGCTCTCGTGGAAAATACCACGGGGTATAATGATATTCCTCCTCTGGCGAACGAATAGAGAGTGCATATTTTGCTACCCAAAAAGCACACACATAATTTTCTCCAAAACTTGCATCATGAGCTCCGTGTGCTCCAGCTAAGTCGTCAAGAGAAAAATGGGACATACTTAAGTATGCGCTTATGTTTGTATGTATATGAGTTTGGTTTCAAAGTTGTATGGATGTTGAAAGGAGGAGATTGACTAGGGAATATGACAAATGGAAGTGAGTCGAGCTGAATAAATGATTTGCTGGTATGTAGAATACCCTTCTCAAAATGACATAACGGCGAGGACTTGATGTCCCCATCAAGAATTTTATTTTCATCATTATTATGACATTTTAAACGTATGCAGTTCTACTTAATCTGTCAATAGCTTTATTTTTATTGAAGGCTTAAGTCCTTTTTCTGCTTGGTAGCAAGGCGATGGTTCGCGACACACATGCCTCACTTTTCCCATAATGCTGGACTGCATGAGAAAATAATGTCAAGTTTCAGCTCGTTCTCACTAATTTTGTTCATAAGAAAGTAGTTGATGATTGACGGGCAGGGGAGGCGGGGAAAGTGTAGTTGTCTGTTTCAGTACGATGGCTGTGTTATGATAAGAGTTATCCTGATTTTGATGTCATATTAAAAGCAGACTCTATGAAATGACAATTGGGCCATGGTAAATGGAAGTCGGATGGAGGAGGCGGAGATGTGATATATAAACTGTTATGTTCTGTGGGGCAGAGTGGGTTTGAAAAATGAAGAAGGAAAAATGAAAATGGATGGATAGATTGAAAGAAGGAAATGTGAATGATCTGTCGTTTCCCTCCGCGCTGCTTGGAATGCTCATTTAGTTTGCCCTTTAGAAAAGGTCATATGATCACGATGGGACAATGGGAATAATGGAATGAGAAAGTACAAAGCGTATTTTTTAACTTCTTCTGTAGCTTTCTTCACGTAATGTTTGCTATTTGATACGTTCAGTCTTAAAAGGATAAGGTGAACACAAAAGGGCATTGTTGAGCCAGTTGGACCTCGGGTTGTGTGTCAGCAGGAGAAAGCTAGTAATAATTTCCGCCAGTTCCTATTATGGCTGGTGAGCGATAAGAAATACTTGCTCTTTTGGACCCAGCTTCGTAAATTGTTATGAAGGAAACTATGTACCTACATGTATTTATTATTAGTTTCGAAAATGATGACCGAAAAACGGCCGTTTCGAAAAGCTTAGACCACCAATCTGAGTTGAGAAGCAGTTTTTAAAATAAAAAATTAATATTTCAGATTTCTTCTCTAGTTTCTCTAGGGCTTTAAAATTCTAATAAGCCAGTTACTAAAAACCAGTTACTTGGTGAAGCTATGTTTGATCTGAGAGTCCTAAATGGCAAAGATTTCATTTAAGCCGAAAGGCTTGTCCACTCTTTATTTGTTTTAATGCTACCGAGGTATTTTTTATTACAAATACTATTGCGTTACGAAAAATTCGAAAAAGATATTCCTGATGGGTTAATAATTAAGTTACTAAAATTACTTTATTTTAAAATCTTTTAGTCTAGAAAAGTATTTGCTACTTAGTTTGAAGAGATCTATTTAATCGGCTAAAAACCATGTAAAACAAGTGAATGGATGGATTAAATGATGCTACACAATTTACCTGGGTAATCACTACACACACATTTAGCTACCAGGGCTCAAATCATGTCGTCCGTAGTACTTTTAATGACAAAAGTGAAGCGAGCACTTACCTACTTCAGAAATACACATTTTTCATAAGGATTGTCATTTCTTTTGAAGTTCTTCCTCGAAACCCATCCAGCTTAAAAGCGTGCTCAAGTGTTTAAATTATTTTTCCCCTTCCCAAAAAGTAAATTCATCTTCTTTGATCTTTATCAACTTTTTTTTTCTTTCCTCGGAAAACATCCGTTTATAAACGCTTCAGCTTAAAAAAAGTTTCACCTAAGGCAAGCACAACTTTTAATCCTCGCATCCAAAGGACGAGAAACTTTCTCTCGAGTCAGTATTTACTACAGGTGCCTGTTGGCCCGAGTTTCAGTCCAAGAAAATATATGTGAAATTCAGACAAGATAAAAAGAGAAGAGACAAAAATGCAAGTAATAACTACTTTCATTTGTCCCATGGACTTTGTTTCCCTTTTGTAAAAAAAAGCTTTTGCGCGTAGGGATTTGAAAAACACGGAAGTTGTCCAACTTTCGCTTCCCCAACATCAGTCATTCCATCTTATGATGGCCGTGTTCCCTCCATTAAGCACTGAAGCTGTAGTGAAAGCAGTGAGAAAAGAGAGGTGCCACCACTACACTTTCTTTTTTCCGTTTCCCCATTTTCCAACTGCTTTCGCCGACAAGTTTTCCACGATATATAAAAGACAAAAATGTACCTACACAGTCTCATGTATTACGCAAGTGCAACCTTTTTACTACTACGAATTATAATTTTTTACTACACACATCAATGCAATACTCCAAAACCACTTAACTCTGTTTCGTGTGGGGAAAGTAGAAAACAAAAAGTGTAGCTGCAAGCTTGAGATGAAAGTTTCACGGGTTATACGGATTGTTTTTATGAATGTATGCTTCAGGCAAAGCGGAGAAATCGATATTATCGACTTTTCTCCTTGACATTTCCAGGATACTCTGAGTAATCCGTTACATATGAGAAAGTGTACGCACATTTTGTATTGCTATTTTTTTATATTTTATATTCACCACAAGACACAATATGAATTGCTATGCATATCGGGGAGAAACAGAGGAGTCACAATGCACCTAAAATGAGTGCTGGCTGATCCTATTTGCTCTAAAGTGGAAGCAGTTTTGGGCTGTATAAAGATGTGGATGAAAAAAGTACGAAATAGATTTTTCTTTGGCTTCCTAACGTCTTCTTGTGTCCCTCTCTGACTTAGGCTTTTCAGTACTCAGATATACACATACCCTCATACGTAAGTATATTATACGTTTTTCTCTTTCGAAGTAGTTGGAGGTGCTACAAGGAGGAAAAGGAAGGGGAGGATGTATTTTGCTCGCATATGGAGCGTGATAAATTAAGAAAAACAGCGAAATGGGAAAGCGAGTCAGGAAAAAAACTTTTTTTCTCCCTTTCTTGCATTTTTTTCGTTATCATTATAATAATACGATGATACGATAATGGTTTTCCAGTGTTTGTGGCTGAAGATAGAAAATCATTCTCTAGTTTGACTAGAGGTTTCCCTCGCTTGTGGGATTTTCATTTGCCGATCATGGAATCGTGAAGAATATTTTGAGTTTTTCTTTAAAAAAAGCTCCTTTGAAAATAGAAGGGTTCTCCTTAATAGGTTATTTGTAGGGAATTTAAAACAGTGAGTAATAAAATCATATATTTTTAATGCATCAAGAAATTCCATCCCCTGCAGCCTCGCCGTCGGAGTTTTCATGGAAGGTGTACTCCAGGTGATGGATAATCATTGCTGAATATACACCCAAAAAATTATGTTCTTTTTTAAATCGCACGTGTCACTTATTATAGTCATGTCTTAACCGTTATTTTGAAGTAGAAGAGTAACCACTGACATGATAGTGGCTATATGGATAGAATTATTTTTTGAATTGGAATGCCTATAAATACAACAGAAGCACACAATGCTACACAAAGTGCTTTAGTGATTGCGGATACACAAAAAATCTGCATTTAGCAAAAAAAAACATTTATGAAGTATTGCACAAAAAGAAAAATTGACGGTGGTGTGAAACATATCTTTCGTTTTTGATTCATACCCACGTTTCGGTGGTGCTGTGGTCGTGGCGGTGGCTTTATTTGTTTTGTTTGGTTGGGTGGCGGTCAAAGGGTGAAGTTAGCCTCCATCGTGATGGAGTTTCGAAATCTACTCGATCGATTTCAGAGGAGAGGTTCAGATTACTTCTCATCTCTACTGGGTCGTTCCCATGGTATTGCTCAATTCAATCATTCTAACTCAATTTCTCATGCTGGACGAGATAATCTGTGTTAGGCCTTTGTCTCCAGTCAATTTAACCATTAAATGTGTGAAATTTGCAGCTGAAGACGACCTAAGCAATGGAACGGACCCACCAGGACCTGGACCAACGTCAGGCACGGGAGCAGCAGCCGGCTTTGGCGCTCCGCCCGGGAGTAGCGACTCTCGTTCTCGTATTATAAATATCAATGCACCGCAGCGAGAAAAATTCATTGGGAATCGGATCTCAACTGCCAAATATTCGATTTTGTCTTTCTTGCCTTCTTTTCTATTTGAGCAATTCCGTCGATACTCTAATATATTCTTCTTAACTATCGCTCTTCTTCAAGTAAGTTTTTTGTGTCAGATATCCATCCACCTTGATTTTTTCAATGTAATTTTTACCCTAACAAATATGTTAAAAACAATTTTCGTTTGCTGCAGCAAATTCCTGATGTCTCCCCAACCGGAAGGTACACGACTTTGGTACCCCTCATCTTTATTTTGTCCGTGTCTGCTATCAAGGAAATCATAGAAGATATTGTAGGTTTTTACTTCCTCCAACCACTATTATTCTTGCCCAATCTAAAAAATACATACAATACAAATTGCATTACAATACGCTTTTTTATGTAATTGCAGAAACGTCATAGAGCTGATTCAGAGATTAACAATCGAGAAGTAGAAGTGTTAAAAAGTGGCTATTGGCAATGGGTGAAATGGCGTAACGTTGCTGTTGGCGACTTTGTCAAAGTGAAAAATGAGACATTCTTTCCAGCCGATTTGGTGTTGTATTCATCAAGGTAAGCATCCACTCTGACTTCTACATAATAGTATGTTATGCTACAACAATAATGCCTAATTACATGAACTGTATATTACTCTGTCTGACTACCAGTGAGCCTCAAGGACTGTGCTACATAGAGACGTCAAATTTGGACGGAGAGACAAATTTGAAAGTGAGGCAAGGACTTCCAGAAACGGCAACACTCCTTGAAACAAAAGACTTGAGCAGTCTTACCGGTTTCTTTGAGTGCGAACTTCCAAACCGGCACCTGTACGAGTTTGCTGGCAAACTGAGGCTGAATGATGGACCGTAAGTAGAATAGCAATACATTTGGTTTAGATCAATCTGACAAGTTTCACAGCATGTTTAACCTTCGAGAAATAAAATAATGCTTTGCTGGATATGTATAAAAAAACTTATTGTCAAAATTCATTTTTGACAATGGAATGGTAATGTCTAATTGCTGAAGTGGAACTAACATTAAAATTTTTGCAATAATTATAGTTGTATGTAGCTGGGAAAAAATCCTTGTTCCAATTTTTTTATTTTTCTTTTTTTGTTGTGGTTATTACCTAACTGTGTCTAGGGATCTAGCATTAGGACCTGATCAAATACTTCTCCGTGGTGCTAAATTACAAAATACCACCTGGATTTTTGGCCAAGTAGTGTACACAGGACATGAGACAAAGTTGATGAAAAACTCTACCGCAGCCCCGTTAAAGCGCTCCACTGTAGACAAGCTCACAAATACCCAAATCATTATGTTATTTATTCTTCTCATTCTAGTCGCGTTCATCTCCTCCGTTTTTTCGGTCGCTTTGGTCGACAACAATATGTGGTACATTCCTCAACTTAGTGAGCATGCGAACGCAGGTACGCACACTTTATAATTGCACAAAAAAGCTCGTATTCAAACAAAGACAGACATAAGCTTCTGCTGTTTAAAGCATTTTAATTAAATCTGTATTTTTTTAAATCCATTTCCAGGTTTTTGGACGAAAACTCTTCACTTCTTGTATAACATTCTAACCTTTGTGATACTCTACAACAACCTTATTCCTATTTCTTTGACTGTTACCCTTGAAGTTGTCAGGTTTATCCAGGTAACGCACAATTACCCTCTATCAATCTTATATAAAGATTTTATATGAATGTCCCTACCTGTATGTGCACATCCATGTGTGAGTAAAATGTTCTGCACGTTTCCTATGTCACTTGCAGGCATTGTTCATCAACTGGGATAATGATATGTATCATGCAGAAAGCAATACGCCAGCAATGGCTAGGACTTCCAACTTAAACGAAGAGCTAGGACAGGTGAAATTATTATCAGTACTACTGCTCTTAAATAGTTCACCGAGTGTGAAATTGACAAGGAAATTGACTGACATCTGCAGGTTCGGTACATCTTCTCCGACAAAACGGGCACACTCACTCGCAACATAATGGAGTTCAAAGGGTGTACCGTCGGTGGAAAGGTGTATGGTCCTGGTAGCTTATTTGAAGGAAGGAACGAGCTAATTGAAAACCTGGAGAGTGAAGAGTTTAACGCGGCTGATATAAGAGATTTCTTGATTCTGCTTTCAGTTTGTCATACTGTGATTCCAGATTATACAACAGGGGATGTGATATATCATGCGGCTTCGCCAGATGAAAGAGCGCTGGTTTCCGGTGCCAGGTCTTTAGGTTACGTGTTTGAGACGAGAACGCCAAATTACGTAGAAATCAAAGCAATAGATAGAACAGAACGCTACGAGATCCTCAACGTGCTCGAGTTTACCTCGACGAGAAAGAGAATGTCTGTCATTGTGAAAGCTCCGGATGGCAAGATTCGACTGTATTGTAAAGTAAGCAAAGTGCAATGAGTCGAGAGACTCACCTGAAGCGAGATCTTTTATATAAAAAAAAGAATAGTTTTGATGTCTTCTCCGTATCATTTGCAGGGTGCGGACTCGGTGATTTATGAAAGACTGGCAGGGAATCCTAGTTCAGAAGGAGAGGCTGTTAGAACCAAAACTCAGGAGCATTTAGAAGAGTTTGCCACGCAAGGGCTTCGAACACTCTGCTGTGGAGTAACTGAGATATCACCACACGCTTACGAAGTAAGTTTTTTTATAGCACCCCAATTATAACAAATACTACTTAGACATCACGCCAAAAGATATTTGTCATGGGTCATTGGTTTTACTTCAGGAGTGGCGCGAAACATATCATAAAGCATCAACGGCCATTCATAATCGTGAGCTCAAACTGGAAGAGGCTTCGAATCTCATCGAGACAAATTTGCGTCTGTTGGGCGCGACCGCAATCGAGGACAAACTGCAGGAGAAGGTATAATACACATACCAATGTATAAATTGATCCTTTTTTCACCATGTTTTTATTCCACTTTCAATGTCTCAAGGACAATGTCTGCATATCCTGACGTGTCATTAATTTTTGTAGGTTCCGGAAACGATAGCGGCACTACTGAAAGCAGGCATTAGTGTTTGGGTTCTGACGGGGGATAAACAGGAGACTGCAATCAATATTGGCTATTCATGTCGCCTCCTCAATCAGTCAATGGAGCTCCTCGTGTTGAACCGTGATAGTTTAGATGTAAGTGCTGTGGGATATGTGTACCTCCTTAAATTATAACTCGCATGCATGCATGACCAACTGCTGATGTAGGATGTATTATTGGTCAAAATCGAAACTGATGATGTGCACAAATGTTTTGGATTCCATTAGGCAACTCGGGAATGTATCCTAAACTACATTCACGCTTTGTCTCGCGACAACAGTCAAACTCTTCCGAAGGAGAATGATGCAGCGGTAATTGTGGATGGGAAAACACTAAAGTACGCCCTAAGCTGTGATCTACGTCGAGATTTCCTAGATTTATGCTGTAGCTGTCGCGCCGTAATTTGTTGCCGGGCGTCACCCATCCAGAAAGCCGAAGTGAGTTGAGATGTTGGCGATTAGATAGCAAAAGGCCTAGTCAAAAAGCTACTAAATCAGATTCAGACTGCTCGTAATAAAATGTTGCGTGAATTCATACGCTCTTGTTATTTTTTTGTGGAATTTTATGGTAAAATAATAATACTGGAATGAAATTAATAATTAAAGTTTAAAATTAGGGCTTTGCTAATGAATGGTTATTGAATTTTTATTAAATTTTCAGTTTTTCACCTGCGCACAGCCGATTGCCATGGGTATTTTTGAGAGGCACTGCAGCCAAGACATTCGACTTCGGTACCCGGTGCTCTACAAGCCAAATCAGAATGCGTTTAGCTTAAAGTTATTTTTCATTTGGGTTGGCAATTCTGTTCTCCATTCGATGATCCTTTTCTGGCTTTCAATGCTTATCGTGGGCAACGGGATCGTCTGGGGAAGTGGGAAGGAGGGTGGCTATCTAGTCTTGGGAAACTTCATCTACACGGTAAACAATTATTATAATGCTTGACTTTGGCTTTGTTAAGAAATTACTGCCCTCACTCCTTCACTTGATGTTTTTACAAATGTACCTGTGGTTTCAGTACGTCGTTGTTGTCGTGAGCTGCAAAAGCGGCTTGGAGACGAAGTCGTGGACAATATTCACGCACCTCGCCATCTGGGGTTCCATCCTTCTCTGGGTGATCTTTCTCCTTATCTACAGCTACATTTATGGATTTCTCCCGCTCGGGGCTGAAATCTGTGGAATCGCTGGCATGGTCTTTAGTTCTCCAGTGTTCTGGATCGGGCTTGTTGTTGTTCCGATGGCGACCTTACTACCGGATGTATTGAAAAAGGCGTAAGTAGCACATTCATTTTTAAATAGCTTTTGTTGAAATGGATTCCAACGTAAGACTTTTGCCATATTATATTTTAGTCCAATCGAGTTATGTAATAAAGGCCTTTTGGTATTATATTCAGTGTTGAGACAACCATGTTCCAAACGCTGGATGAACGATTTCGCCAATGCGAAGTGCTGAACAAAGACCCGAGTTCTCTCCTCAGTCAAGAGAAACACAGGTATGGGACAATTCTTGATTATAAATTTTATATTAATTTATATGACGACTACGTCCATCTCAAGATTCCATGAAGCGTACAGCATCTCATGAGTGCAGACCAACAGATGCCAGCATAAATAATGCTACGCATGAAAAAATTGTGTTTTTGATCTCATGACATTTGTGTTGTCGCCAAAAAAAAGTATATTTATGGCATCATTGATATTAACGGCTCCATCCTTATTCCAGCGAACCCTCTATCCTTGCCGACTCACATGAGTCCTCTATTCATCGTAGCCGTAGTGCCATCTTACCTTATCAGTAACTTTTGAGGATTTCCCTGGTGAGGTTATAGTTTCCCGATCAACAAGCCAATACGAGACCAGAGACCAGGAATCGGAGTTTGTAGCGTTTCGTCATTTCATGTAGTCTAATAGTTGTAGGCTATGAAGTCAAAACTTTTATAATTTCAGTGGTTATACATTAGTAGATTAGTAGAATGAATTTTACTGGAGTTAGTACAAATAGGCGAGGGGAATGCAACGGCCAAGTCTTTTTACGCAGATAGGTTAAGCCTGAAACGGTATAAAGAGCAATTATATTTTCTGGCGTAGTAGTTCCTAAATGCAATGCAAATAATATCGGTATTATTATTATTACTCCCTTTTACAAGCTTTGACAGCTCAGTCCAACCCGATATACGTAATACGTTCACAATTTGTAATGAAAGTTTTGTTCAGTTTGCTATTCAGTTTTTCATAAATTAATACATAGATGTAGGTTCAAAGTAGCTCATTTTATTTTTGTACCTGGCTTCTCAAGGCCATTTTAACCAGTTTATGCTCCGTCCTTTTTACTGTTACATGACCATTTTTTTATATATTTCATAAGCTAACGTTTGTAGTGTTGGAATTTTGAAGTAATATTCTTATTAAACTGTGCAATCTTTTTTGTCGAGGCATGATCAATGCAATAAAATGTTTTAATGAGTTTTCCCCCAGTTTATCAAAGTTACAAATAATTAACCTGTATGTCTTCGTATGTACAGCATGCCATTTTTTATGATTTGTTCTTTTTAATATTTCAAAGTTTCAAATGTTGATTTTTATGGTGTTTTAGGTTGATTAACAATAAGCTTGATGATGAACATGTCTCAATTACATCTTGTATCCTAAGGTACATATTAACACTCACAGATACAGAAAAACAACAGAATTTTGATACATTGTACAGTAACATTTTTAATAGCCTTGCACACACACATCGGTTTAGTTTTTTTCTGTGTATTTCCTACATTTTACATTTTATGAACTTTTTTTTGTCTAATGCTAATTTTATGAGTTTGTTCACACGCTCCAGTTAGTAATTCGCGTTTTTAACTTCAAGACGTTCGGCGGCACTTTTAATGTTTTGTTTTGCATTTTAGCTAATATAAGTCTAGTCAGTCATTTTCCGAATTCCTTTTGTACAAGATGAGTGAGTAGCAAAAAAATATTTATTCTGTTTGTGTGCACGTAATTTATCGATTATATATTGGCGTTGTCTATGTTGTAGTCTCTAAATCGCATACATAATTCATACATATATAAATAATACCAGTTCAAGATGTTTGCACAAAATCTGGTTCGCTGAACATATATAGCGCATTTTATGTTTACGCCAAGTATACATATATTTTTGTAACGGAATGTTGACTTCTCACATGAAATTTTGTCCCTTCATGATATATTTTTGTATGATTTATTTTCTCTTTTTCAACTGTAACTTCATGCAAATAAATATGTTTTTTTATATAAATTACTTTTCAAATTTTATTTTACCTACTTTATTTTATTTTTACCCGGCGTGCCTAACTTCTGATATTTTGATTTTTTTGTGTTTATGCACACCTTTTGTTTAGTTTTTTTTTTATTTGAGCCAATTCTGATTTTCCTAATGTAAAGCGATGATGATGATGATGCGGAGCGTACTAATGCGAAAGGCGATGCAGTGAACCTAGCATTTGATGAAGGTGATGGTATCCAGCCATTTTCTCGAGTTCCTCCCTTGTTTCCTGCCGACGACTCTTTAGTTCATCTCGCTCTCCCACCTTCTCCGCTCCGGATATTGTTTCAGCACTCAATCTCCTAAAAGCTAATAGATCCTTTATTAACTTTCAGGTGACGGTAATTTTTTTTAACAGAAAGTGCATGCATGTAATGAATTGGCTTTGAATGATTTTCTTTACTTTTTCGTGATTTGTCCCCCTTTCCCAGTTTCGTCTAATCTATAAAAGTGCCAAGTTTATGCTTCAAGTGCATTTTTGTCTGAACGAAATACCAGAGATGTTCCACGATGCCCCAGTATCATCTTTCTCTTTACTCGAGGTTCCCAGACTCGCTTTTTACCTTTCACTTTGAAACCTTATTGTCATGAAGGGCTTCCCTCTTTACGTTGTGCAAAATGATGCATTGCGCCTTAGTCCTGTCATTTGTCTTAATTGTTAATGTTGTCATTTATATATACCTAGTTTTGTCTACTTTATTGAACGCATTGTTGTACAAATTCACTACATCGACAATACACATGCGCACAACGTAATCACGATCAGCTTAACCATTTCCCCCCACAATAGTGGCAACTTGGAAAAGTTGATATTGCTCGTCTCGGTCGGCCAAGAACTACTTCAAAAAACTGTTGGTCTTTCTCTCTCCAAACGCGTATTACCCAATGTACATATAACTTTCACTCTCATTCCACTCTTTCATCGTTTTGGAATGAAGTGCAGTTGGTAAAAAAAATGTTTAGAGTAAATACTTTCTAAATCAATAATTGTGCTTGTGAATGCGAAGTAATTATTGAGCAAAATTAATAAATACTGTATTTGAAACTTTACAGTAGTAGGTGTTCGTATCACTTAATGCGCTTGTCTAATTTTTCAGTTTTTTTATCAAATATATTTTGTACGTAGCCCGTGTGCAGTATTTAAGTAAATTTTGTTTTTATATGAAACTCATTTTTCATTTTTTGTGGAAATATAAAGGATGGAGAAATTTTTTGACATGCTCAAGATGTGAAGATAAATAATATATTTTGTTTACAGACCCATGCATGTTCTTGGACAACTTGTGCGTTGTAAGTACTTAATACATCTCGTTTTACCCCTCTACAAAACAGAAAACTAGAGTACTCCCGTCATTAGATACTCAATCAATTTAGCAATAACTACTAACTCCTTTTTGTACTGACAAATATACTTTTTTCCCCGGTCTCGGGATTTTAGTTTTAGTTAAGTTTTCTATTGGACTTGCGTCGACTTTTTTGTACCGGTTTGGGAAAACTTGACAATTTGACATTAGAAATAGTTTTGGATTGGATTAGACGATTAGTTAACATGCGAGAACTTCCTGGATGGAAAATGTGGATTTTTAGGGAATGTGCTCATAGAGAGTTAAGTTGTTGTGACCAAAACTCACAGTTTCTATTATGCCTCGTAAAAATATATTCATTCATTTACTTGACATTTCTCAAAGCCTCCTTTTTCCTACTTCAAAGAGGACACCAAGAATACTAAGAGTAAATAGAATTTGATGGTGAAGGTAGGCATACTTTTTTAACCACCAACTTTTTCATAGATAACCGAATGGATGATGAGATTAATGAAACCTCGTCATTAAACATATTAAGCTTAACAAATGTATTGTGATGTGATGAATGTGCTTGAAATTGCCTTTTACCAAAGTAGTTGTAGAAATAGTTTTTAAATATGTTTAATGTCATGTACTTTTCCCATGAACGCCACGGTAGTAAGTACTTATAGGCTTCAGCAACTTTTCTATCTCCAACTAATATCCTTGTTCAAATTTTCACACCAACAATATCTGTTACCGTGAACGTGCATTTTTGAAATATATACTACTTTTCAATCTTCTTTATAATTTGTAGAGTAGCGTTCCTCCAAGAAAGTCTCCCTTGCTTAGTTTTCGCGTGATTTATTTAAGCTACTTTTCTTCAGCATCGGAAGTGAAGTTAGGTAAAAAGAAGACAGTACTTACAATGAGGTACTACGAACCGCTCCGCGCCCGATTTTGACGCTCAATAGCTCATTTGAAAGAGCGTAAAAAACTACATATAATCTG
>JAHZMY010003617.1:0-11663 GCA_027743915.1 Seira sanloemensis
CTACAGTCCTGAGCGCAGTATACGGCGATGAAGATTGGAAGCTGGGGTCGCGACCAGGAAACTTGTCAGGTACAAGATACAAATCAAAAATATAAACTGTATTACATACTAATTTCAAAACCTTGTGCAGTCGCCGGAGCTTTGTCGACTTGTTCTCCGCCCAAAGTTGTGGGAGGTGTTCATGTTCGAGCATCAGCATCGGAGCGCGTCAACACTGTGATATCTTCTGCACCGGGACTTGCAGCCGTCAGAAACGAGTTTCTTCAAATACACGATAACCTACGCTGCGCCACGTCGTTTGACGATGTATTTAGAAAGCTAGAGTCGCTTAAAACTGCGTATACGGACCTAATTGTTCCTGAACTGGTCCACGCTCTTTTGTTTGAAGCTTTGAACCGGAACAAGGAGGAGCGAGTGTTGAACTTTATGGACAGTTTCAACTTGAGTGAAAGTGAAAGTGAATTAGCAAAAGTGCAAAGTATACCTCCTCTTTTACGATTCAATGACTATTCTCAAAATTTGTTGTTAAAGTCGCATCTTGTGGAAAAATTTCACTTGCCTTTAGAGTTTTTTGTGTGGACCACAAAAGATGCTTCCGTCATGTACCGCCAACTCGTTCGTCAGTTCTACGCCACCGGTTTCCCAGTCCAGCAGCATTTTTTGGACACTAGATTGCTTCAAATCTTGAATGACTGTTTTGAACTTTTCCCAGAGTTTGCAAATGTCTGTGGATCAAAAGTGCTAAGTGTGTTTGTAAAACCACATTCGAATTTTGCAGAGTGTTTAAAAGTCAAAGTAAAAAAACTCGGCGAAGAGCACGCTATGCTATGGAAAGAGCTGGCATGTCATGAGGTGCTCAATGGACTCTTGCATAGAATTTACCAACTGTTTATCACCACGCGCATCATGACCTCGGTTGGACTTCGCTCAGCCATCGTTTGGGCGTTGCTTTCCACTCACTTTATCCTTTATGTACACAAAGTGGAAAACAACTGGAAGGCTCTTGAATCCTGTAAGTGTGACATTATTGTACTTTGTTTATGGTATTATGGTATTATGGTAGTGTTTGGAGCAATTTGTATTACAAGACGAGTGCAGGTACTCAATGATTTTTACCATTTTTTCAGTTTGCAAAAACGTTCAGTTGGGAAAAGCCAGTGCAGATCGCCCGGTGCCGTATGTCCAAACTCTGGCCAGCCTTGCTTCCATATCGCCACGTGACCTTCTTGGGGCATTGTGAGTGTTGCAAAATAGCCAATATTCATTTGCAAAATCCAAATAGTCAATTTGCAGAAACATTGTATACATTTAGCATTTGTTTTTCAAATCTTTCAGTAACATTGTCAAAACGCTTCATCTTTAACAACCACACATCACGTGACCAACAAGAAGGAATTTAAAGTGACATTTTCTCTGACTCGACGCGACATGGCCAATGATGATCTCGTATACTCTCTCTGGATTCTTCGCAAAGCAAAAGTAATCACCCTCGCTCCAGGACTTTTGAAGCCAAACTTTGGGTCTTACGTTTCCCCCCACCGTGTAACTGAAGAATCGCTAAATGCCTTTGAAACTAACGTGGTCCCGTGTGTCAACTTTTCAAAGCAACTAGATGAAATGAGAAAAACGTGTTCATCTCCTCTTACCCCAATAAAATCAGAGCAATTTTTGCAACCTCCCAACATTGGAAACAGTGAAAGTGATACTCTAGAAAGAAAACTTTTACAGTCGATTTTTGGCGACACATCTCTTTTGATGAAGCTGTTGCACATAAGTGAGAGTGACGCCACATTTTTGGCAAAATCAATTGTTTGTATGGACGCTACACCACTTCGAGGATCAACGACATTGCCATTCACTGCACTGGACGCCATGCTTCATGACGCTGCCAACTGTGTCCTGGTGCGGAAGAATGCGTATACGATCGAGCGATGGACGGAAATGATCATTTCTACTGGACAAAAGTATGAGTACGGACCGGAGTTGGCCTTGCAACCAAAGTCTTTGCCCTTTGCCCTTCCCACGCATCTAGTCGCCATTCCCTCCATTCTGCCCTCTGGATATACCGTTAACGCTTCAGGGCACATAATCAAGAATGCACAGCAATCACGAAAGTCAAAAAATGAAAGTGTTTTTGGATTCTTTATTGTGGCTTTTGATGGCGAAAGCAACTTGCTCCAGAATCATCAATTTGTGCACAATACTTGCCATGGAAGATTTCTTCCCAAAGACCATTGCCTGGAACTAGGACTTGCCGTCAACTTCACCTCGGAATCGCCCGTTTTGCAAGATATTCGTCGTATACTCTGCCAAAATCCCAAACAAAATCGCCTCATTATTTTGTGGCATGCGGACTGGAGGAATGCCATCATGGCTTTTGAAAATAGAATAGTCGTGCTCACGAATGACAAGCTAGTACAAAACGTTAGGACTATTCACCCTCGTATTCCATTTCTTGGGGCTCGACTACTTTTCAATATCCTGGAAAGCAAGCATGAGCAAATGCACTTTTCTTTTGCCAAACAAGTGCCAAAAACAACAGACAATATCATGCCGTTTTTATTACTCACCACCTTGGAGGCCGACTCTCGACCAATGGACGCGCTTTTGCGCATTTTATTTTGTAAGTCATCATTTACAAGTACCTACTAATTATATTTTTTGTAAATTCTTTTTACATATGTGATGCATTAAAAGTCTTGTTTTAAATTTTTGTTCTTTTTTCAGTTGTACTTCCCCACTACGACAAAAGAGCCAATGCTTGGCTTACCGAAGCTCCACTTGCCGGTCTGGGACTTATACAGCAACACATTGAAAACGTCTCGTTGGAGGATGTGCTCGCGTATACGCGTCTGGCTCTGCGCTTCAGCTTTCTTTATGGAAATGGATTCAGCGTTACTCACATGTTGCTCTCGCTTCAACGCACCTTTCGACTTCACTCCATGTTGACAAAGGTGATGACCATTGGCGGACTGAATAAGCAGACATCGTTGGAGCTCGTTGACCGTTTGTATACTCTGCACGAGAGCAGCACATCTCGACTGGAGAAAGTGCTTCTACAGACACAGGTGGAGGGAAAAGACGGTCTAATGCAAATCCTCAGACTTCACCCAAACAACCCACTTGCCTCCTACATCCGGATTCCAGTGTTCTTTCAACTTTTTCCATCGATTCAAGTGTTCAATCGAGGACGCTTTGCAGCTTTTGAAAGATTGCCAGACTGGAGCCAGACACCAACACCTGGAGCAGTACCTGACTCTGCATCTTGAAAATATGGAGGATCCGCAACAAAAAGTGTCGCTCAGGGGTCATCTCTACGCTTCAGGCAGTGTGTTTCTGGGAAAAGAAGATGCACTTGCGCGATTGGCGTTGCAGGGAAATTACTCAGCGTTTGCAGAACATGCATGGAGTTGCCGGAAAAGTCGGTGGAGCACCCTTGTGATAGAGTCTAACAGCTCGGTGAGAAAAATCAAAATGATTCTTATGATATATCTACAAAAACCAATACCAGTCTGTTTGGCTAACCAACTACTCTATTTTTGAAACAGAAGCTCAACATGAGGTTTAGGGCCACCCGTGTATTTGACGAGGAACTAATCTTTCAAATACTGACGATACCCGAGTACAAACGAGGAGCTGGCCGACTACTGGAACTGATGAGCAAGACAAAGACAAAGCTTTCACCGGAAGAGTGGATGGAAATGTTGACCATGGGAATGAACCTGACCAACCACTTTTTTAGCAGCAAAGTATACAAGCTGGAAGGATGCGTCAGCGAGCCGCTTCAGCGAAAACCTGTAAGCACCGTGATTATCAACGATTACGGCCAACCAACGTATACAACAGCAAACGTCTTGGAATACAACTTTAGTTCCAAGGTACATTCATGAACTATTCACAAAAAATTGAATTCAATTTAGCACCAAAAGTTGCATTATGCGTAATACGTTTGATTTTTTATTTCCAGCCCGTAGTTGTAAGGAATGGTTTCTTGGATCCCACTAGTGCATCTGCTCAGAAATTCAGCGTGGTGACTATGATGGAAAACTCCGCCCATGAAACCCAACAGCAAGTTCTTTTCAAATGAGACAAATCAAAGACTGACGGCGATGGATTTTACCTTCTGCGCAATGGGAAAAAGGAACCCTTTTTTGGATATAATAATGCATATTTGTACCATTTTTACACTAAAAGACACTTTGTTGGCAAAAAATATTCTTTGCAGTACGTTCACGGCGCCCTCGCGCAAGAGTCAAATTACGGATTGTACCATGTAGATTATAGTAGCCCTATATCTGTTGAATAAATTTGTTACAGATCTTTGAAGAAAACAAAAGTAAAACTTTTTTGCATACAACCACTGGCATCATTAATTGCATTTTTCCAAGTTGTTTAAATAATGTTACACATGATTAGGGTTAAGTTGATTCACCAATTCATCCTCTATCGATGGGTACTTTCAAACTGGAAAAAGGCCTATCAACCATTTAACAAAGGGTACCGAAAGTTTTTATCCAAAGGTTCATATATGAAGGGATTATGAAAAGAAAGGAACGAATGCCTCCCGTGAAAAAGGTCCAAAGAAAGGATTATCTTAAGCCGTTAGTGGGACCATGTACAAATTGTAGACAAAACCAAGTACCCCACTAGTCATTATACTCAAGCAAATGCTGGCACCTTGGATTTGCTGGATGCATAAATCCAATGGATCCACTGGATGAATCCAATGGATCCACTGGATCCACATATATGATAATAAAGACAAGTGATCAGCAGCGGCTCTGTATACTCTGAGTAGACTGGTCATTAGGTCTTTTGATTTTGACTGAGATTTTGAAATATTCTTCCACATGGTTTGGGCTTGGTTGGTTCCCTGAATCATGCTCTATCAATCCGTACCACCTAACTTAAAATAGACCTATCAACCATCAAATGGGGATGTCTCAAAAGTTTATCATTCGTAAATCAACAAAATTGGCAATATTAATACTCATGAAACTATAAATGCATATATATGAAAAACTGTACTGCGCTGCACCTGGCAATAATTTGGATACATGCACGAACCCACAAGGTTAGGGGTTTTTTGATGAAAACTTTTTTTCTTAAAAAGATTGGGAATTAAAAATATCGTATACTTACAATCGAAAAGAGTACATTTAAAGCTCGAGAAATTCCAACAAGAAAATAAAATCTGAATAAAGAATGTAGAGTTCAAGAAAGGCAAGGCTTTTTATATCAATTTTCTCCTTCCGGTATATCCCGAAAACCTTAGTTCATAGTAATGTGCGTAATTCAAAAATCAACAACGACTTATTTGTTCTTAAAAATGTTTATTTCCGAAACAATTCATTGGTTTGCAATAAAAATACAACTGGTTATTCATACGTTGAAAAAAAACCTCGAGGTCTACACAAACTCTAGCCTTCAAAAAACGAGTTACAGCCAAATATTACATTTTACTCACATATCTTAACAAAGTTTAGCCAACATTTTTCCGGTATCAAGCGTAAGCAAAGCATTATTGTATACGCGCAGATTATCCACTTGAGTCATTCCTAGGTCATTCGGAATAAGACCCACGAAAAGTTGCTCCTCGTTATTTTGCATCGCCCCTTGGATTATGTTGAGCCGCATCTCTTCCAGTTCCGCAATCCAGGCGATGTCATCCTTTTTACGATGAAACAGTATACCTTGTAGTCCTTCCTTTGGCCTGTAGATGATGACTGTCTGTAAACCGAGAACGATATTGAATTTGATTTTTAAAAAGTCACAAGTGGTTTGTAAGAAATAAAAAATGTAGGTAGTTATATTGCACCTTTTCAAAACAGCGACTGATGCTCAAGACTAAATGAATTTGCAGTTCAGTGAGGAGGGGAAATTTGCAAAAGAAAATGGAGGAGTTGTGGGCTTTTTGTCTGAGCTCCTCAATTAGGCGCCGTCCATCACTAAGAAGCAACTCCATGTCAGTCAATTGCGCCAGGTCCTGAGTACTTCGCAGACAGCAGACAAAGTCTAGCTGGTGGGTGATGTCGGGCTATCAATAGAATATTAGGCCACACATGAGACTAGAAAAATTCTTTATATTACAATGTACTGAATGTTACTCAAAAAATACCTCTCCATCATGTCGTTCTTGACAAAAGACGTTGATCGCATCCCGGTTGTGCCCACCGCAAGCAACCCCTGTCCCAGATCGAAAGTCCCCTTCGGTGAAGTGAAGAATGTTATGTAGCAAATGATTTTGGGAAGTTGTTACGGCGCTGGCAAGCCCGGATGATGGAAGATTCAGAAATGGGACAACTTGTTCAACATGAATTGCTTGATTTGCAAAGCCCTATGAAACCATGAAATGCGACACATATAGTACATTTTTATATCTCATTATTTAGCATTTCTGCACAGAAACTTTAGTATACTCACGGTCAAGTTGCACACAAAAGCTCTTCCCTCTTGATGCCCTTTGCAAAAAGGGGTTAAGGCTTGGCCGTCCCTGATTCCATTCGACTTCATTGCCGCCGCGTTCGGTCCGCCCTTCTTCAATTGCCTGAGGTAGAAGTCGTCCCACGCATGCTCATGAATCAAGATTGGGTTCGAAAACCCTCCGGCAAGGATCGGTAGGAGGGGATCAATATCAGGATTGATGAGCTCCTGATCATTGTCGCTTTGCTCTTGGACCGATTCACTCTCGTCAGAGACGCTGTCTTCGGAAAAACTCTGCGCGGAGCCGTTTTCATTCGAGAGGTTGTCTCGGGAGCCGTTTTCATTCGAGAGGTTGTCTCGGGAGCCTCTTTCTTCTGAGCCACTTTCACCTGAGCCACTTTCTGCGGATGCACTTATTTCGGAGACACTGTCTGCGGATTTACTTTCACCTGAGCCACTTTCTGCGGATTCACTTTCATCGGAGCCACTTTCTGCGGATTCACTTTCATCGGAGCCACCTTCTACGGATTCCTTCTTGTCGGATTCACTTTCATCGGAGCCACTTTCTACGGATTCCTTCTTGTCGGATTCACTTTCTTCTGAGGCACTTTCTGCAGATTCACTTTCCTCGTTGCTTTCTGGTTCGACATTGATGATCACAGTAGAAGGTGGCTTTCTCATACTGCCACTGCAGGTGGCACAGGATCCTGCGACACAATCCTCACGGCAAAATAATCGTTGCCTGGCAGTCCGGTCCTTCTTTGACAATGACGTGTATTGCGTATACTTTTGGTCTAAGTCACTCTCGAGTCTGAGAGGTTCATCCGCTTCAAACTGCCGTATACTAAGGGACGACTCCAAAATCTCGTCAAGGTTGATGCTTTCAGATTGCTTGACAGACTTATTCTCGGCGTCCACGGATCCACCCCGGGTGAGCAAGTACAAGTGAAAGTTTTTAAATTTTTCCGGAATATTTGCCATTACCGGCGCATCCTCTGTGGTAATGGGCTGGTACGCCACAGTAGACACCTCGTCGATTTCAAAAGTTGAAGTCAATGCTTGACCGGAAAGAGAAAGATGCTGGGCAGTGGACTCCTCCATGTTGTCCTGTTGCACAATTGAAGGTTTCGGAAAACTTTTCTGTGTAATTTACTTGCTAATAAAAACACTAGTCAGCGTGAGTTTTCAAATTGTATACTGTGGGGATTATCGGCAGCGTCGGCTTTTTTGGCATTTAATTTCTCTTTTACTTTTTAATTAAGCTTGCAATGCTAACTGGACAATAGTAAAAGGTTCACAGTGTATAACTGGAACTAATTAGGAATAAAACTGCTATGATCAATTTTCACAATCACAAAGTGCGAGAACTCTTGTTTACTTTTAACAAAAGTGCAATTAATAAACTTGTCGAGTTGAATTTGTTTGGTCAAATGCACAGCTGCGTCGAGTCTTCCACAAAAGGCCGAGAAGCAACTAGTAAATAGGAACGTTCCTTTCAAGACTTTTTTAGCTCTTCCTAATTGGCTGGATAAAGCTTATTACGTTGAAAAGGAAAGCCGGGACGACTTCTTTTGGCGCGAGCATGTACTACTATCGTCGAAATAACTGTAGTGTGATATGAGCGAGAGATCTCGGCTGCTGTTAGATGGCGCAAGTATATCCATTTTATCATACGCATATGAAGCATTCATCTCAGGAGATTTATTATTTGCAAAACCATATAACACAAAAATCATGGAAAAAGCTTTTTAAAAAGATTCAAATTGGCTGGGAATTAGAAGCTAAAATCTTTTTAAAAAGTGAATTTTTAAAGATAAGAACATTACGAATGTATCGTATACTCGACATTTTAAGCCCTAACTTTAAAATGTGTATGGAATCAACTTTTTATCTTTTGCATCTGAGGTTGAGGAATTTTGATCATCAAACTGAGGTTTCGAAAAAATCTTCCACATGATTGAGGTTAGGATGGATCACTGGCTCATGCTCTATCAATTGGTATCATCTATACTGAAAATGACCTAACAACCATCTAATGGGGAGTTGCCAAGAGTTGGCTAGCTCGTAAGAAATTATGAGAGGGAAGGATAATCAAGTATCTCAAAAAAAGGTCCAAACTTAAGGTTTCCTAAAGTCCTAAATTCCAATTTGCAAAAACATACCAAAAAATGTATACATTTGAAACCCAAATTACACAAAAAAGACTTGGGCCCTGTAACCACACTCAAGCACCAACTGGCCCTTTAGATCTACACCATGCATGGATCCACTGGATCCTACGGATCCAAGCCCATAATGACCGTTTTTCTTTTGAATGTCTTCGAATTACGTAATCTTGGAAATATTTATCACGTCAAAGTCAATGAGTCACGTATACTAGTAAGTTTATGCGAGAAAATTGGAAAGGAAATTAGACAATGAACGAAAAATTTGAAATATACTTTTGCTTTATTAAAGAATCCTTCGTAAAGCAGATCATAAAATATTACTGTAGTTGCTGGATCAAAAAAAGTGAATTGTTAGTCGTATTTATTATTTTATAAATAATACAATCAAAAATAACGGTCAGATTGGGTTTGTATACTGAAATAACCTGGGGAATATATAATCAGATCACATAATACCTGCAGAGCCCCCATCGCGGCTACGTTAAACTTGTACGGTTCAGTTCCTCGCATGACCTGGAAGGTGACTTCTTTAACGACACGCATAAACGACAACTTGCTGATCAACAATTCAGTAGATTTTTGCAGTCGTTGGATCTCTTTAAGAGCTAGACAGCCGGGCCTGAAATCACATAATAATAATATAGCGTGTTTGAATTATTTGATTTTTTGCTTTCACTGTTAGCTTAATTTTGGTATCTGCCAGTTGGAGGGTTACACTTGCAACTCACCTGTAACGGCGTCGAGGGGTGGATTTGCGGAGTGCCCTCTTAGAATTCCCCGGGGGAGCATCGCCCGTTCCCTTCGTTCCCCTCTCCTTGGGCTTTTGTGGGTTCGTCTTTGGCATGTCGACAGCACTTCTTCTTCTCGACAGCACGAAAACTTTGTGGCTCAATGTATACGCCTGCTAACTGTCAAAGTAATTTCAATTAATAATTTAGTCAAGTAATGCTGAATCTCGAAAAAAATTTTGAATCGAGAAAAACAAAAGATTAGACGATTTTGACCTTTGAACTTACTGGAAAGTTGATTTTCACTTTAAACAGAAGTAATGAATGATTTGGTATACGGATAATGAAGATAAACTTAACAAAGTTTAATTTTACAAAGTATTTATGTTCAAACTAAGCACTTTAGCAATTCTGAAAGAGAATGCACAAGTCCAAAAGTTGAGAATGGATCGGACGCACAAAGAGTGGCAAGACATGCTCAAATGACTGATAAAAATGAGCTGTTTTTGAAGAGTTGAAGTTTTCGCACATTTCCCCAATAGGCAGACCAGCAGCGAGGGATAAATTTGAACATGATTAGGGAATTTTTGAAAAAAGGAATTAGTGCAAAAGAAACTTGCAATAGTGTTGGCATATAATAGTGAAAGGTAAATGAGGTCAATATTAAATGACGTTAATATTTGAACCAGGAAATAGTTTTTTGCTAGCATTTTATTCTTTTTAATGTTTCTCCCTGTCCTGACCTAGCCTGACCATGTGAAGCTTTTTTGCATTACCTTTTGCCCCATTACACTGAGCATCCTAATCATTGATGTCCGCTACGGACAGGTTCCTTGCTAAAAAATACAGGGCCACATTTTGTTGCATTTTATGAGTATTAGTCTGGCGACAAAGCCCATGCACTTACTGGATAGACTCATTAATATATGATTCATTTTAAAAAATGGCAAAATTTTCATCATTTTGTTCCTGATTGGGTTCTAACCAATGTATAACTATCTGGATTTAGCAGTTTCCTTTGTAGATGCAATTTTGATGCTCTCAAATTTTGGATAGGAAAAGCAGGTAATCACACATGACATGATATGGCAAAAACTCACAAATGATAAGGTAAAACACTGAAATGTAACTTTCAATACATATAAACCGGCTTTAATACACAGTACAATCTCTTTACTTACAATAAGTAAATTTTTTGACATTTAATTCATGTTTACAAATTGTAACACTTTAAGTACTGTAACTGTAAATACAACAATATACTGATTGAACAATTCATAAAAAAATAATTAATTCGTATACATTCAAATCCAACATCCCAATTACATCCAGGCTTGGTGTAGCACGGCAAACATTTTGCCCGCATCCAGCGTTAACAACGCATCGTTGTAGAGGCGAAGAGAATCCATCCCGTTCCCCAGCATTTCACTCGGAGTTCTAAAAGCGTTGAGGCGCACTCCGGCATCTACCATGGCTTCTCGGACGATGTCAAGGCGAATTTCTTCCGTATCGGCGATTCTCTCAATCTCCAGTGCCCGTCCAGACTTCTTACATTCGAAGAGTACGCCTTGTATTCCATCTTTGGGATCGTATACGACGACGGACTGCAAGCAAAAAAGTCTAGCATAAGCAATTTTAATCACAAACGGTGAATAAAAATTGGAGAACTATAATTGATAAGCACCTGCTCGAAACAACGCGAGAAAGTCAGGATGGAGTGGACGTGCATTGGGGTGATGAGGGGGAACCTGCAGAGGAACACTGATGACTTTGGTGTGGCATCTCTCACTGTCTGAATAAGGATGCGTCCGTCGCGCAGAAAGAGATCCACATCTGTCATTTGGGCAAGATCCTGCACCGTTCTTAAGCAGCAGACCCACCTGAGTGGCATATTCACGCCCCGCTATAACGTAAAAGTGGGTTAGCATCATGAATTTAGATTATGATTAAGATGAATTAAGACAAAGAAATAAATTATATTGATGAATTCAGGAAACATGCACCTGAAGATGGTTGTTGTTTTTGAGAAACGTTTTTAATGCGTTTCGGTCATGCCCACCACAGGCAAATCCAGCTCCAGCCCGGAAATCCCCCGTACTAAATTGCAAGATATCGTGCAGCAGGTGGTGCTGGGTAGTTATTGCGTTATTCGCAAATATGGAGGAAGGCACGTTCAAGAAAGGAACAACGTCTTCATACTGCATGGGTCGGTTTTGGAAGAACTTTGGGGAAAAGCAAATGATTAAACAAAATTAACTATCAAAATATTGAAATTAATAACATACATGGCATAGGCCATACGAAATCGGACCAGTGCCAAATAGCCCCAAAACCCACTTTGAAC
>JAHZMY010003618.1:0-17910 GCA_027743915.1 Seira sanloemensis
TGTCGAAAAATGTAAGCTTTTAGAACATAGAGTTTAAGGGTATTCTGAGAATTTAGGAGCTGAGTTCAACTAGAAATCAAGCGTGCCTTTTTTCTCTTGTCGTCGTGTCTTTACTCCTTATACTTTTTCACATATATATAGTTCTCAAGAGTCAAGCTCCGCTTGCAAGTATTATTAGCAATTTCCTTTTTTTCACTCTTTAAAACTTTTTTGAAACATTGATTCCAGATTAAATCATTATAAATATAAGCTCTGTTTTAGTTATTAGCGATTCTTGTAATTAACTGGGGTTGAGAGTTTTGCTAAATAAAGAGCATAAAATATATTTGTGATTTCTACTGGTGTGGTTTTAATTGTCATCATTCTTGTTTTGAGTATTAGTTGACGGGATAAAGCCATAATTTCCAACATCTGGCGCAGTCGACAGGATCTATATTCGATATTGGAAGGTGCTTATCAACATGTCAGCCAACGAAAAACAACGGAAAGCAGTCCGTGGAATCTTCACCCGACTCCTCAAGGATTTCAACTCCGTCCACGAGGCTCAACCAATCGACCCAGAAGAGATGGAATCAGCATTTCGAAAAGTGGAGACGCAAATGGGAAAGCTGACCAGTCTGGATGATGAGGTCGCGAGGGAGCTTGCGGAGAAGAATACAAGCGAAGCCGGCTGGATCACGGAACTGGAGAAGGTGACCGAGTACCAAAACCAGTTCACCGACGCAGAAATAAAGTTCAAACGAGTGATGAAAAATAGCGACAGTGAGTCGGGCTCCGCATCAGCAAAGACGAACAACACTACCAACGGAAACGGAGACCAAAAGACAAAGTACCGTTTGCCAAAGTTGGAGTGGAGCAAATTCAGCGGAGACCCTCGTGAGTGGCTTGCTTTCTGGAGCCAATTCAAAGTTATTCATGACGACCCGGTGATGAAAGAAGAAGAGAAATTCCAGTACCTCATTCAGGCTACCGTGGAGAAGTCGGAAGCATGGTCAGTGGTTAGGAGCTTTCCCCCATCTAAAGAAAATTACGCAAAAGCTGTGGAGTACCTAAAGGCGCGATTTGGAAACGACGAATTCCTTGTAGAAATTTACGTGCGCGACCTTCTTCGACATGTGCTTCACAATGCGGAGAACAAGGGGAAGACGTCAATCTCAGCCTTGTACGACAAGCTAGAGACTCAACTACGGGCACTGGAAACTCTCGGCGTCACCAGGGACAAGAATGCTGCGATGTTGTATCCTCTTGTAGAGTCGTCTTTACCAGAAGACACCCTCAAAATGTGGCAGCGGGTGCAGAGCCAGTTTACGGTCGGGACACAGCAGGTGGACAAGTTAACCAAGTTAATGGAGTTTCTCAAAGTGGAGGTTGGAGGCGAAATACGAGTGAAAGTTGCCCATGAGGGATTTTCAACCCCCGGATCCTTCCAATCCACCACTGCAAAAACCGCAAAAGCGAGCAAGTCCAAAAATGACGATACGCCTACTGCCATCGACTTATTCAACGGAGGAGCGGGGAAACAGTGCATTTTTTGTGAAAAGCCTCATGCAAGCTCCGAGTGTTTTCAAGCAAGGAAAATGTCGATAGAGGAGAAAGAAGGCAAAATTCGAGAAAAGAAAGCGTGCTACCGGTGTTTGCTTCCTGGACACTCCTCCAAATATTGTAAAAAGAAGACCGCGTGCTACATCTGTGGTAAAGGACATCTCACAATTTTGTGCCGTAATTTCGATCCCAAATTGGATAATGGAGGGAGTAAGAAGAAATGTGCCAAAGAGGACTCCACGACATCTCAGTTGGCGCTTCCAGTGCAGGGGCCTGTTTCGGGAGATCTCACCATGGCTAATCAAACATCGGGTGGCTCTTTTCTCCAAACGCTGATAGTCCGTATTCGGGGACCAAAGGGAGTAGGCCAAGCCCGCGCTCTCATTGACTCAGGGTCGGAAAGGAGTTACCTCTCTCACAAAGCCGTGGACATGCTTGGACTGCAGCCAATTGGGAAATGTGAACTCACTCACAACTTGTTTGGTGGCTCCAGTATCCGGCAGCAAAGCCACAGGCTCTTCAAGATTGAAGTTGGTGGACTTGACGGGACGTTCCCAGCCATACTCGAAGTCTTAGACCAACCAAAAATTTGTGGTTATGTGCGACGGGTAAGCAGAGGGCCATGGATCAACGAGCTTGCTCAAAAGCAAATTAAAATCTCGGATGTGGGCGACGTGGACCGAGATATCCAACTATTGATTGGGGCCGACTATGCTGCAACCCTCACTACAGGAAACATGTGCATGACCTCTTCGGGCCTGGTGGGAGTTGAAACCACCCTTGGATGGACGTTAATGGGGAAATGTCCTTCAACTTGCCATCGTGGAGATAGCTCACTACTCGTCACTTCTTTGCACGTGGCAGATGCGGACGTTCAGGACTTGTGGAAATTGGACTTGATCGGAATCCGTGACGACACTGACAGCCAATCTCGGAAAGACCTGGAAGAGTCCGCTCTGCAACATTTTTTGGAGACCGTGAGTGTCAACGAGGAAGGCAGATACGAAGTGGGCATCCCGTGGATAACTGGGCACCCGCCAGTACCAGTGAATCGTGAACTCGCTGAAAAGAGGCTGCTCACAACAACTAAGAAGTTGCAAGAGGCTCGCTTATTTGACGACTACAACAAAATTTTTGAAGACTGGCTCAACGTTGGAATTATTGAGGAGGTGGAGGACTCCGGGATCAACTGCAGCTATCTGCCTCATCGAGCAGTGTTGAAACCTGAAAGTTCAACGACTCCCCTTCGCCCAGTTTTTGATGCTTCCGCATGTGTGAAAAATTCCCCTTCTTTAAATCAGTGTATGGAAAAAGGCCCCAACTTGATCGAGAAGATTCCTCGCCTGCTTACACAGTTTCGTATGGGCAAGTTTGGGGTAATTTCCGACATTCGGAAGGCCTTCTTGCAGATCAGTGTACAAAAGCAGGACCGCGACGTCCTTCGTTTTCTGTGGTGGGACAAAGAGGGGAAGAAACTTCGTGTGTTTCGTCATGCCCGTGTTGTCTTTGGCCTTTCTTCAAGTCCATTCCTCCTAGGGGCGACAATAAACCATCATTTGGAAAATATGAAGATGAAGGAGAGCTGTGGGACCGGTACCGGAGACGGGCTCTCTATGGACGAGAGTTGCGGTTTGGGACTGGGCGCAGCAAATGTGTGCAATATTTTGCGCAACTCCTTCTATCTGGATAACTGCATTGCAAGTTTTGATGACGAGGAGGAAGTGGACGATTTCGTGAAGAATGCGACTCGCATAATGGCAGCCGGCAAGTTTGATTTGCGGGGGTGGGTGTGGAACACCAAAGGAGAAAATACAACCGCCGAGATTGCGCCTGTGCTCGGACTCGTTTGGAATACGGGAACTGATGAACTTTCCTTGGATCTACGTTCCTTTATAAATTCGGAGAATGGACCTGTCACCAGAAGGAAAATGTTATCCATGGCGCATCGTATTTTTGATCCCTTGGGTTTTGCGTGCCCCGTCACCCTCATTCCTCGGAAATTAGTACAAGATAATTTTAGATCAAAGGCAGCCTGGGATTTGCCGGTGCACGATGACGTCAAGCTCATTTTTGAAAAGTGGTGTGCTCAAGTACTGCAGCTCAAGGAGTTACGAGTTCCTCGAAACCTTCTTAGTGGACCCCCGGGAGGAGTCAGTTTACACGTATTCGCAGATGCCAGCTCGATTGCATACGCGGCCTGTGTATATTTGAGAAAAGAGTTCCCGGAGGGAGTAAAAGTCAATCTCGTAATGGCTCGTAACCGGCTCAGCACGGAAAAGAAGATTACGATTCCCAGACTGGAGCTGCTTGGCTGTTTTATAGCAAGTCGACTTGGCGAAGAGGTGAAAGATTACCTTAATCTTGGGGACATTCCGACTACTTATTGGACGGATTCCAGCAACGCCCTATATTGGATCAAAAAGAATGAAAATTGGGCGCAGTTTGTGTGGAATCGCGTCGCAGAAATTCGGAGGCGAACTCGAATTGAGGACTGGCATCACATTCCCGGTGAGAAGAACCCGGCGGACCTGCCTTCAAGAGGATGCAACGGTAACACCCTCATTAAAACTCGTTGGGAGGAGGGACCCGAATGGCTTTATTTACCACAGAGCGAATGGCCAAAGTCCAAGATCGAGGTAGACATGGAAATTGTAGATAGCGAGAAGAGAAAAACCGTTTCGTCGTGCGCCGCCAGTGCAAAACGTTCCTGTACTCTGACTTTGGAAAACGAGAATACGTCTGCCAGTTTTCCAGATATTGTGCGAAGGTATGCTCGTGATGCTTCAAAACGGGAAACTGCGGAAGTGCTCAGTATAGACGAATGGGAGGAGGCGGAAACGGCGCTGTTCCTGACAATCCAAGCGGATATGTTCCAGGAAGGAGAAAAGATTCTACAGCAACTGTGTGCATTTCAAGACGGAAAGGGACTTTGGCGCGTTAAATCTAGGATCGTAGCGAGAGAGGATATATTTGAGTTCCTCAACCCACTTCTACTTAAAGCCGATCACCCAGTAGTGAAATCTCTTGTTCGTCACCAACATGAGAATCTACATCACTGCGGGATAGGGACTTTATTGACAATACTTCGGGAACGATTTTGGATCGTACATGGAAGGAGGTTGGCAAGGAAGGTTGTCCATTCTTGCGTTCGCTGTCGAAGGTTCGAGGCGAAAAGGTTATGTCCCGTGGAAGCCCCTTTGCCCTTAAACCGTGTGAGAGATGCAGTTGTGTTCGAGATTACTGGCATGGACCTTGGAGGTCCCCTCTACCTAAAAGGAGGCGAAAAAGCCTATTTTGTGGTTTTCACCTGCGCCGTGTACCGAGCGGTACATTTAGAACTTGTCCTTTCGCTTTCCTCAGAGGCATTGGTGGGAGCCCTGGAGCGTTTCATCGCACGAAGAACACTACCGTCCGTACTTTACTCCGATAATGGGACGAACTTTGTTGGAGTTTACAACGAGTTTTCAAGGAAAGGGGTCAAAATTGAATGGATATTTTCCGTCGTAAATGCGCCGTGGTGGGGTGGATTTTGGGAGCGTGTCGTTGGACTCGTCAAAAAGCTGTTGGTGCGACTTCTTCAAAAAGAGACCGTGAATGCCGAGGATATGTCCACCATCTTAGCAAAGTGTGAAGAGGCGATCAACGCGCGTCCACTGACTCACCTATCCGATGACCCGAACGATCTTACACCCCTCACTCCAGCTACTTTCCTCCGCGACCAGAAGTTAGAGGGCAACCCGAAAGTTCCAGAGTGGACTCAACTCAACTTCGGGGAAGAGTTCAAGAGGAGGCAGAAGCTCTTGACGCATTTCAAGAAACGATTCCGCGACGAATACTTATCCCGCTTAGTGCACAATGTGAAGAAAAAGAACCAATCTAGGACTCTGAAGGTTGGCGACCTTGTGATGGTAGAACTCGACAATCGAAAGCGGATCCAGTGGCCCCTGGCTCGTGTATTGGAGTTGTATCCAGGAAGAGATGGAGTAGTTCGAGTTGCCCGACTCAAGACCGAAAACGGCGAGATTACTCGGGCTTTGCAGCGAATTTTCCCGTTGGAGGTGGATACTGAGAAGGACGTAGGCGGAAATCAACAAGGAACGGACGCTGGCAAGGAGAAAGTGAACTTTACACGCTCCGGACGAGCGAGTAGGATGCCGATGAAATTCCAACCTTAAATATTAAGTGTCTCTATTTTTAAGGAAATATTTATTATTATTTGGATAAAAAACGAATGTCTCATTTATTGCTTTCTTTTACACTTCTTGTTATATCTGGTTTTTCCTATAATTTAGTTTGACATAATGTTCGTTTGTCATACCGTGTTATATATATTTAGTTTTTTGTGAAGTACAACACATTTTTATGTAGTTGACCTTTTCTGACAAGGTCATCAAAGATCAATGTGGGAGGATGTCGAAAAATGTAAGCTTTTAGAACATAGAGTTTAAGGGTATTCTGAGAATTTAGGAGCTGAGTTCAACTAGAAATCAAGCGTGCCTTTTTTCTCTTGTCGTCGTGTCTTTACTCCTTATACTTTTTCACATATATATAGTTCTCAAGAGTCAAGCTCCGCTTGCAAGTATTATTAGCAATTTCCTTTTTTTCACTCTTTAAAACTTTTTTGAAACATTGATTCCAGATTAAATCATTATAAATATAAGCTCTGTTTTAGTTATTAGCGATTCTTGTAATTAACTGGGGTTGAGAGTTTTGCTAAATAAAGAGCATAAAATATATTTGTGATTTCTACTGGTGTGGTTTTAATTGTCATCATTCTTGTTTTGAGTATTAGTTGACGGGATAAAGCCATAATTTCCAACATCTGGCGCAGTCGACAGGATCTATATTCGATATTGGAAGGTGCTTATCAACATGTCAGCCAACGAAAAACAACGGAAAGCAGTCCGTGGAATCTTCACCCGACTCCTCAAGGATTTCAACTCCGTCCACGAGGCTCAACCAATCGACCCAGAAGAGATGGAATCAGCATTTCGAAAAGTGGAGACGCAAATGGGAAAGCTGACCAGTCTGGATGATGAGGTCGCGAGGGAGCTTGCGGAGAAGAATACAAGCGAAGCCGGCTGGATCACGGAACTGGAGAAGGTGACCGAGTACCAAAACCAGTTCACCGACGCAGAAATAAAGTTCAAACGAGTGATGAAAAATAGCGACAGTGAGTCGGGCTCCGCATCAGCAAAGACGAACAACACTACCAACGGAAACGGAGACCAAAAGACAAAGTACCGTTTGCCAAAGTTGGAGTGGAGCAAATTCAGCGGAGACCCTCGTGAGTGGCTTGCTTTCTGGAGCCAATTCAAAGTTATTCATGACGACCCGGTGATGAAAGAAGAAGAGAAATTCCAGTACCTCATTCAGGCTACCGTGGAGAAGTCGGAAGCATGGTCAGTGGTTAGGAGCTTTCCCCCATCTAAAGAAAATTACGCAAAAGCTGTGGAGTACCTAAAGGCGCGATTTGGAAACGACGAATTCCTTGTAGAAATTTACGTGCGCGACCTTCTTCGACATGTGCTTCACAATGCGGAGAACAAGGGGAAGACGTCAATCTCAGCCTTGTACGACAAGCTAGAGACTCAACTACGGGCACTGGAAACTCTCGGCGTCACCAGGGACAAGAATGCTGCGATGTTGTATCCTCTTGTAGAGTCGTCTTTACCAGAAGACACCCTCAAAATGTGGCAGCGGGTGCAGAGCCAGTTTACGGTCGGGACACAGCAGGTGGACAAGTTAACCAAGTTAATGGAGTTTCTCAAAGTGGAGGTTGGAGGCGAAATACGAGTGAAAGTTGCCCATGAGGGATTTTCAACCCCCGGATCCTTCCAATCCACCACTGCAAAAACCGCAAAAGCGAGCAAGTCCAAAAATGACGATACGCCTACTGCCATCGACTTATTCAACGGAGGAGCGGGGAAACAGTGCATTTTTTGTGAAAAGCCTCATGCAAGCTCCGAGTGTTTTCAAGCAAGGAAAATGTCGATAGAGGAGAAAGAAGGCAAAATTCGAGAAAAGAAAGCGTGCTACCGGTGTTTGCTTCCTGGACACTCCTCCAAATATTGTAAAAAGAAGACCGCGTGCTACATCTGTGGTAAAGGACATCTCACAATTTTGTGCCGTAATTTCGATCCCAAATTGGATAATGGAGGGAGTAAGAAGAAATGTGCCAAAGAGGACTCCACGACATCTCAGTTGGCGCTTCCAGTGCAGGGGCCTGTTTCGGGAGATCTCACCATGGCTAATCAAACATCGGGTGGCTCTTTTCTCCAAACGCTGATAGTCCGTATTCGGGGACCAAAGGGAGTAGGCCAAGCCCGCGCTCTCATTGACTCAGGGTCGGAAAGGAGTTACCTCTCTCACAAAGCCGTGGACATGCTTGGACTGCAGCCAATTGGGAAATGTGAACTCACTCACAACTTGTTTGGTGGCTCCAGTATCCGGCAGCAAAGCCACAGGCTCTTCAAGATTGAAGTTGGTGGACTTGACGGGACGTTCCCAGCCATACTCGAAGTCTTAGACCAACCAAAAATTTGTGGTTATGTGCGACGGGTAAGCAGAGGGCCATGGATCAACGAGCTTGCTCAAAAGCAAATTAAAATCTCGGATGTGGGCGACGTGGACCGAGATATCCAACTATTGATTGGGGCCGACTATGCTGCAACCCTCACTACAGGAAACATGTGCATGACCTCTTCGGGCCTGGTGGGAGTTGAAACCACCCTTGGATGGACGTTAATGGGGAAATGTCCTTCAACTTGCCATCGTGGAGATAGCTCACTACTCGTCACTTCTTTGCACGTGGCAGATGCGGACGTTCAGGACTTGTGGAAATTGGACTTGATCGGAATCCGTGACGACACTGACAGCCAATCTCGGAAAGACCTGGAAGAGTCCGCTCTGCAACATTTTTTGGAGACCGTGAGTGTCAACGAGGAAGGCAGATACGAAGTGGGCATCCCGTGGATAACTGGGCACCCGCCAGTACCAGTGAATCGTGAACTCGCTGAAAAGAGGCTGCTCACAACAACTAAGAAGTTGCAAGAGGCTCGCTTATTTGACGACTACAACAAAATTTTTGAAGACTGGCTCAACGTTGGAATTATTGAGGAGGTGGAGGACTCCGGGATCAACTGCAGCTATCTGCCTCATCGAGCAGTGTTGAAACCTGAAAGTTCAACGACTCCCCTTCGCCCAGTTTTTGATGCTTCCGCATGTGTGAAAAATTCCCCTTCTTTAAATCAGTGTATGGAAAAAGGCCCCAACTTGATCGAGAAGATTCCTCGCCTGCTTACACAGTTTCGTATGGGCAAGTTTGGGGTAATTTCCGACATTCGGAAGGCCTTCTTGCAGATCAGTGTACAAAAGCAGGACCGCGACGTCCTTCGTTTTCTGTGGTGGGACAAAGAGGGGAAGAAACTTCGTGTGTTTCGTCATGCCCGTGTTGTCTTTGGCCTTTCTTCAAGTCCATTCCTCCTAGGGGCGACAATAAACCATCATTTGGAAAATATGAAGATGAAGGAGAGCTGTGGGACCGGTACCGGAGACGGGCTCTCTATGGACGAGAGTTGCGGTTTGGGACTGGGCGCAGCAAATGTGTGCAATATTTTGCGCAACTCCTTCTATCTGGATAACTGCATTGCAAGTTTTGATGACGAGGAGGAAGTGGACGATTTCGTGAAGAATGCGACTCGCATAATGGCAGCCGGCAAGTTTGATTTGCGGGGGTGGGTGTGGAACACCAAAGGAGAAAATACAACCGCCGAGATTGCGCCTGTGCTCGGACTCGTTTGGAATACGGGAACTGATGAACTTTCCTTGGATCTACGTTCCTTTATAAATTCGGAGAATGGACCTGTCACCAGAAGGAAAATGTTATCCATGGCGCATCGTATTTTTGATCCCTTGGGTTTTGCGTGCCCCGTCACCCTCATTCCTCGGAAATTAGTACAAGATAATTTTAGATCAAAGGCAGCCTGGGATTTGCCGGTGCACGATGACGTCAAGCTCATTTTTGAAAAGTGGTGTGCTCAAGTACTGCAGCTCAAGGAGTTACGAGTTCCTCGAAACCTTCTTAGTGGACCCCCGGGAGGAGTCAGTTTACACGTATTCGCAGATGCCAGCTCGATTGCATACGCGGCCTGTGTATATTTGAGAAAAGAGTTCCCGGAGGGAGTAAAAGTCAATCTCGTAATGGCTCGTAACCGGCTCAGCACGGAAAAGAAGATTACGATTCCCAGACTGGAGCTGCTTGGCTGTTTTATAGCAAGTCGACTTGGCGAAGAGGTGAAAGATTACCTTAATCTTGGGGACATTCCGACTACTTATTGGACGGATTCCAGCAACGCCCTATATTGGATCAAAAAGAATGAAAATTGGGCGCAGTTTGTGTGGAATCGCGTCGCAGAAATTCGGAGGCGAACTCGAATTGAGGACTGGCATCACATTCCCGGTGAGAAGAACCCGGCGGACCTGCCTTCAAGAGGATGCAACGGTAACACCCTCATTAAAACTCGTTGGGAGGAGGGACCCGAATGGCTTTATTTACCACAGAGCGAATGGCCAAAGTCCAAGATCGAGGTAGACATGGAAATTGTAGATAGCGAGAAGAGAAAAACCGTTTCGTCGTGCGCCGCCAGTGCAAAACGTTCCTGTACTCTGACTTTGGAAAACGAGAATACGTCTGCCAGTTTTCCAGATATTGTGCGAAGGTATGCTCGTGATGCTTCAAAACGGGAAACTGCGGAAGTGCTCAGTATAGACGAATGGGAGGAGGCGGAAACGGCGCTGTTCCTGACAATCCAAGCGGATATGTTCCAGGAAGGAGAAAAGATTCTACAGCAACTGTGTGCATTTCAAGACGGAAAGGGACTTTGGCGCGTTAAATCTAGGATCGTAGCGAGAGAGGATATATTTGAGTTCCTCAACCCACTTCTACTTAAAGCCGATCACCCAGTAGTGAAATCTCTTGTTCGTCACCAACATGAGAATCTACATCACTGCGGGATAGGGACTTTATTGACAATACTTCGGGAACGATTTTGGATCGTACATGGAAGGAGGTTGGCAAGGAAGGTTGTCCATTCTTGCGTTCGCTGTCGAAGGTTCGAGGCGAAAAGGTTATGTCCCGTGGAAGCCCCTTTGCCCTTAAACCGTGTGAGAGATGCAGTTGTGTTCGAGATTACTGGCATGGACCTTGGAGGTCCCCTCTACCTAAAAGGAGGCGAAAAAGCCTATTTTGTGGTTTTCACCTGCGCCGTGTACCGAGCGGTACATTTAGAACTTGTCCTTTCGCTTTCCTCAGAGGCATTGGTGGGAGCCCTGGAGCGTTTCATCGCACGAAGAACACTACCGTCCGTACTTTACTCCGATAATGGGACGAACTTTGTTGGAGTTTACAACGAGTTTTCAAGGAAAGGGGTCAAAATTGAATGGATATTTTCCGTCGTAAATGCGCCGTGGTGGGGTGGATTTTGGGAGCGTGTCGTTGGACTCGTCAAAAAGCTGTTGGTGCGACTTCTTCAAAAAGAGACCGTGAATGCCGAGGATATGTCCACCATCTTAGCAAAGTGTGAAGAGGCGATCAACGCGCGTCCACTGACTCACCTATCCGATGACCCGAACGATCTTACACCCCTCACTCCAGCTACTTTCCTCCGCGACCAGAAGTTAGAGGGCAACCCGAAAGTTCCAGAGTGGACTCAACTCAACTTCGGGGAAGAGTTCAAGAGGAGGCAGAAGCTCTTGACGCATTTCAAGAAACGATTCCGCGACGAATACTTATCCCGCTTAGTGCACAATGTGAAGAAAAAGAACCAATCTAGGACTCTGAAGGTTGGCGACCTTGTGATGGTAGAACTCGACAATCGAAAGCGGATCCAGTGGCCCCTGGCTCGTGTATTGGAGTTGTATCCAGGAAGAGATGGAGTAGTTCGAGTTGCCCGACTCAAGACCGAAAACGGCGAGATTACTCGGGCTTTGCAGCGAATTTTCCCGTTGGAGGTGGATACTGAGAAGGACGTAGGCGGAAATCAACAAGGAACGGACGCTGGCAAGGAGAAAGTGAACTTTACACGCTCCGGACGAGCGAGTAGGATGCCGATGAAATTCCAACCTTAAATATTAAGTGTCTCTATTTTTAAGGAAATATTTATTATTATTTGGATAAAAAACGAATGTCTCATTTATTGCTTTCTTTTACACTTCTTGTTATATCTGGTTTTTCCTATAATTTAGTTTGACATAATGTTCGTTTGTCATACCGTGTTATATATATTTAGTTTTTTGTGAAGTACAACACATTTTTATGTAGTTGACCTTTTCTGACAAGGTCATCAAAGATCAATGTGGGAGGATGTCGAAAAATGTAAGCTTTTAGAACATAGAGTTTAAGGGTATTCTGAGAATTTAGGAGCTGAGTTCAACTAGAAATCAAGCGTGCCTTTTTTCTCTTGTCGTCGTGTCTTTACTCCTTATACTTTTTCACATATATATAGTTCTCAAGAGTCAAGCTCCGCTTGCAAGTATTATTAGCAATTTCCTTTTTTTCACTCTTTAAAACTTTTTTGAAACATTGATTCCAGATTAAATCATTATAAATATAAGCTCTGTTTTAGTTATTAGCGATTCTTGTAATTAACTGGGGTTGAGAGTTTTGCTAAATAAAGAGCATAAAATATATTTGTGATTTCTACTGGTGTGGTTTTAATTGTCATCATTCTTGTTTTGAGTATTAGTTGACGGGATAAAGCCATAATTTCCAACATCTGGCGCAGTCGACAGGATCTATATTCGATATTGGAAGGTGCTTATCAACATGTCAGCCAACGAAAAACAACGGAAAGCAGTCCGTGGAATCTTCACCCGACTCCTCAAGGATTTCAACTCCGTCCACGAGGCTCAACCAATCGACCCAGAAGAGATGGAATCAGCATTTCGAAAAGTGGAGACGCAAATGGGAAAGCTGACCAGTCTGGATGATGAGGTCGCGAGGGAGCTTGCGGAGAAGAATACAAGCGAAGCCGGCTGGATCACGGAACTGGAGAAGGTGACCGAGTACCAAAACCAGTTCACCGACGCAGAAATAAAGTTCAAACGAGTGATGAAAAATAGCGACAGTGAGTCGGGCTCCGCATCAGCAAAGACGAACAACACTACCAACGGAAACGGAGACCAAAAGACAAAGTACCGTTTGCCAAAGTTGGAGTGGAGCAAATTCAGCGGAGACCCTCGTGAGTGGCTTGCTTTCTGGAGCCAATTCAAAGTTATTCATGACGACCCGGTGATGAAAGAAGAAGAGAAATTCCAGTACCTCATTCAGGCTACCGTGGAGAAGTCGGAAGCATGGTCAGTGGTTAGGAGCTTTCCCCCATCTAAAGAAAATTACGCAAAAGCTGTGGAGTACCTAAAGGCGCGATTTGGAAACGACGAATTCCTTGTAGAAATTTACGTGCGCGACCTTCTTCGACATGTGCTTCACAATGCGGAGAACAAGGGGAAGACGTCAATCTCAGCCTTGTACGACAAGCTAGAGACTCAACTACGGGCACTGGAAACTCTCGGCGTCACCAGGGACAAGAATGCTGCGATGTTGTATCCTCTTGTAGAGTCGTCTTTACCAGAAGACACCCTCAAAATGTGGCAGCGGGTGCAGAGCCAGTTTACGGTCGGGACACAGCAGGTGGACAAGTTAACCAAGTTAATGGAGTTTCTCAAAGTGGAGGTTGGAGGCGAAATACGAGTGAAAGTTGCCCATGAGGGATTTTCAACCCCCGGATCCTTCCAATCCACCACTGCAAAAACCGCAAAAGCGAGCAAGTCCAAAAATGACGATACGCCTACTGCCATCGACTTATTCAACGGAGGAGCGGGGAAACAGTGCATTTTTTGTGAAAAGCCTCATGCAAGCTCCGAGTGTTTTCAAGCAAGGAAAATGTCGATAGAGGAGAAAGAAGGCAAAATTCGAGAAAAGAAAGCGTGCTACCGGTGTTTGCTTCCTGGACACTCCTCCAAATATTGTAAAAAGAAGACCGCGTGCTACATCTGTGGTAAAGGACATCTCACAATTTTGTGCCGTAATTTCGATCCCAAATTGGATAATGGAGGGAGTAAGAAGAAATGTGCCAAAGAGGACTCCACGACATCTCAGTTGGCGCTTCCAGTGCAGGGGCCTGTTTCGGGAGATCTCACCATGGCTAATCAAACATCGGGTGGCTCTTTTCTCCAAACGCTGATAGTCCGTATTCGGGGACCAAAGGGAGTAGGCCAAGCCCGCGCTCTCATTGACTCAGGGTCGGAAAGGAGTTACCTCTCTCACAAAGCCGTGGACATGCTTGGACTGCAGCCAATTGGGAAATGTGAACTCACTCACAACTTGTTTGGTGGCTCCAGTATCCGGCAGCAAAGCCACAGGCTCTTCAAGATTGAAGTTGGTGGACTTGACGGGACGTTCCCAGCCATACTCGAAGTCTTAGACCAACCAAAAATTTGTGGTTATGTGCGACGGGTAAGCAGAGGGCCATGGATCAACGAGCTTGCTCAAAAGCAAATTAAAATCTCGGATGTGGGCGACGTGGACCGAGATATCCAACTATTGATTGGGGCCGACTATGCTGCAACCCTCACTACAGGAAACATGTGCATGACCTCTTCGGGCCTGGTGGGAGTTGAAACCACCCTTGGATGGACGTTAATGGGGAAATGTCCTTCAACTTGCCATCGTGGAGATAGCTCACTACTCGTCACTTCTTTGCACGTGGCAGATGCGGACGTTCAGGACTTGTGGAAATTGGACTTGATCGGAATCCGTGACGACACTGACAGCCAATCTCGGAAAGACCTGGAAGAGTCCGCTCTGCAACATTTTTTGGAGACCGTGAGTGTCAACGAGGAAGGCAGATACGAAGTGGGCATCCCGTGGATAACTGGGCACCCGCCAGTACCAGTGAATCGTGAACTCGCTGAAAAGAGGCTGCTCACAACAACTAAGAAGTTGCAAGAGGCTCGCTTATTTGACGACTACAACAAAATTTTTGAAGACTGGCTCAACGTTGGAATTATTGAGGAGGTGGAGGACTCCGGGATCAACTGCAGCTATCTGCCTCATCGAGCAGTGTTGAAACCTGAAAGTTCAACGACTCCCCTTCGCCCAGTTTTTGATGCTTCCGCATGTGTGAAAAATTCCCCTTCTTTAAATCAGTGTATGGAAAAAGGCCCCAACTTGATCGAGAAGATTCCTCGCCTGCTTACACAGTTTCGTATGGGCAAGTTTGGGGTAATTTCCGACATTCGGAAGGCCTTCTTGCAGATCAGTGTACAAAAGCAGGACCGCGACGTCCTTCGTTTTCTGTGGTGGGACAAAGAGGGGAAGAAACTTCGTGTGTTTCGTCATGCCCGTGTTGTCTTTGGCCTTTCTTCAAGTCCATTCCTCCTAGGGGCGACAATAAACCATCATTTGGAAAATATGAAGATGAAGGAGAGCTGTGGGACCGGTACCGGAGACGGGCTCTCTATGGACGAGAGTTGCGGTTTGGGACTGGGCGCAGCAAATGTGTGCAATATTTTGCGCAACTCCTTCTATCTGGATAACTGCATTGCAAGTTTTGATGACGAGGAGGAAGTGGACGATTTCGTGAAGAATGCGACTCGCATAATGGCAGCCGGCAAGTTTGATTTGCGGGGGTGGGTGTGGAACACCAAAGGAGAAAATACAACCGCCGAGATTGCGCCTGTGCTCGGACTCGTTTGGAATACGGGAACTGATGAACTTTCCTTGGATCTACGTTCCTTTATAAATTCGGAGAATGGACCTGTCACCAGAAGGAAAATGTTATCCATGGCTAATTTTAGATCAAAGGCAGCCTGGGATTTGCCGGTGCACGATGACGTCAAGCTCATTTTTGAAAAGTGGTGTGCTCAAGTACTGCAGCTCAAGGAGTTACGAGTTCCTCGAAACCTTCTTAGTGGACCCCCGGGAGGAGTCAGTTTACACGTATTCGCAGATGCCAGCTCGATTGCATACGCGGCCTGTGTATATTTGAGAAAAGAGTTCCCGGAGGGAGTAAAAGTCAATCTCGTAATGGCTCGTAACCGGCTCAGCACGGAAAAGAAGATTACGATTCCCAGACTGGAGCTGCTTGGCTGTTTTATAGCAAGTCGACTTGGCGAAGAGGTGAAAGATTACCTTAATCTTGGGGACATTCCGACTACTTATTGGACGGATTCCAGCAACGCCCTATATTGGATCAAAAAGAATGAAAATTGGGCGCAGTTTGTGTGGAATCGCGTCGCAGAAATTCGGAGGCGAACTCGAATTGAGGACTGGCATCACATTCCCGGTGAGAAGAACCCGGCGGACCTGCCTTCAAGAGGATGCAACGGTAACACCCTCATTAAAACTCGTTGGGAGGAGGGACCCGAATGGCTTTATTTACCACAGAGCGAATGGCCAAAGTCCAAGATCGAGGTAGACATGGAAATTGTAGATAGCGAGAAGAGAAAAACCGTTTCGTCGTGCGCCGCCAGTGCAAAACGTTCCTGTACTCTGACTTTGGAAAACGAGAATACGTCTGCCAGTTTTCCAGATATTGTGCGAAGGTATGCTCGTGATGCTTCAAAACGGGAAACTGCGGAAGTGCTCAGTATAGACGAATGGGAGGAGGCGGAAACGGCGCTGTTCCTGACAATCCAAGCGGATATGTTCCAGGAAGGAGAAAAGATTCTACAGCAACTGTGTGCATTTCAAGACGGAAAGGGACTTTGGCGCGTTAAATCTAGGATCGTAGCGAGAGAGGATATATTTGAGTTCCTCAACCCACTTCTACTTAAAGCCGATCACCCAGTAGTGAAATCTCTTGTTCGTCACCAACATGAGAATCTACATCACTGCGGGATAGGGACTTTATTGACAATACTTCGGGAACGATTTTGGATCGTACATGGAAGGAGGTTGGCAAGGAAGGTTGTCCATTCTTGCGTTCGCTGTCGAAGGTTCGAGGCGAAAAGGTTATGTCCCGTGGAAGCCCCTTTGCCCTTAAACCGTGTGAGAGATGCAGTTGTGTTCGAGATTACTGGCATGGACCTTGGAGGTCCCCTCTACCTAAAAGGAGGCGAAAAAGCCTATTTTGTGGTTTTCACCTGCGCCGTGTACCGAGCGGTACATTTAGAACTTGTCCTTTCGCTTTCCTCAGAGGCATTGGTGGGAGCCCTGGAGCGTTTCATCGCACGAAGAACACTACCGTCCGTACTTTACTCCGATAATGGGACGAACTTTGTTGGAGTTTACAACGAGTTTTCAAGGAAAGGGGTCAAAATTGAATGGATATTTTCCGTCGTAAATGCGCCGTGGTGGGGTGGATTTTGGGAGCGTGTCGTTGGACTCGTCAAAAAGCTGTTGGTGCGACTTCTTCAAAAAGAGACCGTGAATGCCGAGGATATGTCCACCATCTTAGCAAAGTGTGAAGAGGCGATCAACGCGCGTCCACTGACTCACCTATCCGATGACCCGAACGATCTTACACCCCTCACTCCAGCTACTTTCCTCCGCGACCAGAAGTTAGAGGGCAACCCGAAAGTTCCAGAGTGGACTCAACTCAACTTCGGGGAAGAGTTCAAGAGGAGGCAGAAGCTCTTGACGCATTTCAAGAAACGATTCCGCGACGAATACTTATCCCGCTTAGTGCACAATGTGAAGAAAAAGAACCAATCTAGGACTCTGAAGGTTGGCGACCTTGTGATGGTAGAACTCGACAATCGAAAGCGGATCCAGTGGCCCCTGGCTCGTGTATTGGAGTTGTATCCAGGAAGAGATGGAGTAGTTCGAGTTGCCCGACTCAAGACCGAAAACGGCGAGATTACTCGGGCTTTGCAGCGAATTTTCCCGTTGGAGGTGGATACTGAGAAGGACGTAGGCGGAAATCAACAAGGAACGGACGCTGGCAAGGAGAAAGTGAACTTTACACGCTCCGGACGAGCGAGTAGGATGCCGATGAAATTCCAACCTTAAATATTAAGTGTCTCTATTTTTAAGGAAATATTTATTATTATTTGGATAAAAAACGAATGTCTCATTTATTGCTTTCTTTTACACTTCTTGTTATATCTGGTTTTTCCTATAATTTAGTTTGACATAATGTTCGTTTGTCATACCGTGTTATATATATTTAGTTTTTTGTGAAGTACAACACATTTTTATGTAGTTGACCTTTTCTGACAAGGTCATCAAAGATCAATGTGGGAGGATGTCGAAAAATGTAAGCTTTTAGAACATAGAGTTTAAGGGTATTCTGAGAATTTAGGAGCTGAGTTCAACTAGAAATCAAGCGTGCCTTTTTTCTCTTGTCGTCGTGTCTTTACTCCTTA
>JAHZMY010003619.1:0-23230 GCA_027743915.1 Seira sanloemensis
GTAAATCGAGAAACGCTTTCCTCGTCTTTGTGCCATCACCACTTTCCTCAGTCTCGACCTTTTTAGTCACAACCAGATTCCTCCTCCTCGCAGACTTTTTGTCTTGAATCACCTTCTCAGTAAAGTCCTTCAGTGTTTTTACATATCTCGCCTCAAGTTTCCCCATCGGAGTGAGGTTCCAGATGAACTCGTTCCTGTACACGGGATTCAGTCCTTTCTGAAGCATGATCTCGCTTAGCCTCAACAAGGAAAACAATTCAAGTTGAAAACAATTACATTATCACTTTTATATTTAGGTATTCGCTGATAAGAATGCATAAATAAATTTATAAACATACGAGCAAATCGTTTTCACGTATTCCGCCTCTCCGCCCATTTGAGCGTTGATTTTCTCACCCATCGCAGTCTCTATTTCAATTTTTTTCAATTTTTTATAGGAAATCAAAGCGAACAAAATAAGTATGTACGTACAAACTAACCGCAGATCACGTCCAGTGTACATTTTGAGATGAATGGGCAAATGTCGAAGGTGTCGCACTTGCTCCGTTGTCTCTCCAGCATCACGTTCAGGATTCGAGCTTGCTCATTGAACACGGGAATGAAGTCCTCGAGGATTTTGAAATGGAACGTGGGCGTCAGCAGCTTTCTCCTGTGGAACCACTTCTGGCCTGAAACATTAAATCATTAAATGTTAGGGGCTGTCGACATGGACACAATTATTTTGTCCTGTTGGTTACTAAATCATTTTTGTCGTTTACGTTGCGCTGTGAGAAGACCAGTTCCAAGCCACGTTTGCAAATACACGTAATCTCTGCCCTTGTTGATGTGGACGGTGGATGACAAAATTTTCTAAAACCATGAGAGCCATTATAATTGTGATTTGGGGCAAAGTGAGATTTGGTAAATATTTAGCCGTCTTTGAATACTTCAATGTCATGAGGGTTGGCAAGGAAGACGTACGGATTGTTCCCAACCCATCCTACGATGCACGTCCCAAATTTCTTGACCATTTGAAACATCTTGTCCAGCAATCCTGCATACATTTTTTTACATCAACAATGTGTTTTTGAATCATTTTTTAGTTAAAGATGTATGACTTACTGTCTTGTGGACCGATGAGGTAAAAGGCAAATCCAAAGATTGGGACGTGCGGTGCATTCTTAAAAGTGCCAAAGAATTTATTGATCCGCGCATCTTTCCGAGTGAGGAAGAGGGCCAACGATATAATTCCAGCTACGATCAGTCCCACATGAACAAGCACACTGTAAATCACCCCGGGTTCGAGTAATGGCTCGAACATTTTTGTAGATGGCAAGCTTTCTCTTCTTTTGTTGGAAACGTGAAATGCTCCAAAGAGAAACTGAATATGACAAGGAGAACAGCGTTAGTGTAAGCAGTAAAAATTGGAATAAGCAGAGTCCCTAATACACGACTGCTCTTTTGTACAGAGGCTTTGTGATTGCATAAATGTTTTTTTTGATTGCAAATGAACTCTTCCGAACTTATCTGTCTCTGTGCAAATATTATGTTGAACCGTTTCCCAGATAACAAAGTGATTTTGTGCATAGAACGTCAACTCAAAGAAGTACCTAAAGTTATTGCAGATAGGTATATTCCAAATGCTGCATTTGTAAAAGTCCAAGAGTAGTAAAAAAAAGTCCATTAGGGGATAAATTAAGGTTGTAGTTATGTATTTTTCATCTCAAGTTGATTTGCAAAGGCGTAGTATTAAAAATATGCTAATAATGTGCATTTTTTATCCAATGCTATACAGTTAAATATTTTAAAATTGTATTATTTGCTCATCTCATGCCACCAAAGTAGGCTTAGAGTTTACAAAACGGTGTACATATTATTACTTTATTTGTCATCAGTTTATGAAATCACAGATGTAAGTAACGTACAAAGTGATAATAGAATAGAACAATGTAATAGAAACTAGTGCAAGTCTGAAACTGCGAGTATCCGAGATGCCTTCCCTTCATTTCCGGCTAAAAACCTTCACTTTGATCCCCTTCTTGGGCCTAAGTACTCCCGCGGGGACGGGCAGCGCAGTGTCTACGGTGTCCACTGGCTCCAGTCGATACCTCCGCAGTAGTGTGGCCAGAACAATTTTTTCTTCAATTAATGCAAACTTTTGACCTATGCAATTGAATTAAATTTAAATTTCCTTTTCAGAGAGCCACAGGTCGAGGTCAAGTATTAAAAACGTTGTATTTCTCGAGCATGTACGTCGAAATCAGGATTGAAGCGCCTTTTGGGATTACGCGCTTTTCATCTGCCAAAAAGGAAGTTAGCTACTATGAAACACATTCGACAAAAGAAATATGTATTTCCAAAAAAAGTGCCTAATTCAATGTCCATGTCTGCCGATCGGATAAAGAATGGGACACTCGGGTACAGCCTCAGTGTTTCCTTGAGGCAGCATTCCAAGTATTTGAGTTCCTTCAGGTCTGCCATGGTTATGTCCCTGTCCAGGTCATCGCCAAAGACCGCGTCCAACTCCTCATGCAGACGTCTCTAATCACCCCAATTCCATCCATAAGTTATTCTTACTACCCATAAATGACTTTAGCAGAATCAATTTTCATTAACTGTGTTTGAACTCACTTGGCACTTTGGATAGCTGGCGAGTAGCATAATTGCCCAATCCAAACTGGTTGCAGTCGTGTCGTGACCCTGTGCACACGCAAAAGTTTATAACCTTGCCATTTTTTTGTAAAATAATAAATATATTTTGCGCTGAAAAGAAAGAAAAATGACTCATCTTGTTTACCTCAAACATGAACGTGTCAACTTCCTCCCGAACGTCATCGTCAGTCAGATTCTCACTTTCCTGCAGGTCAAGCAGCAGGTCGAGAAAGGCTTTTCTCGTCTTTGACCCTATGTTATCATCATCAGATAATATTAAAAACAGACTTCAAAGCATGACTCATCTTTCTCAATTTTCAGTTCCATACCATCGGAATTCTCTTGGGGCGGTGGGACCTCACCGTCCACAGTTTTTGCAGAGGCGATCGCAAGATTCCTATTTCTCTGAACCTTCCTATCCTTGATCATCTTTATTCATAAAATAGTTAGTCAATTGCTTTCATTTATGTATATGACCTTTTAAAAAGCAGTTTCCACTAAAAGTAGAGTAACCTTATCGGTAAAGTCGTGCAACTCTTTCAAGTATCTCGACTCCTTCTTGCCCATGCTTGTCAGGTTCCAAATGTAAGGATTCCTGTACACTGGATTCAAGCCTTTCTGCAGGATAATTTCGGTCATTCTGGTCAAATTGATAAAACCAAAAAAAATTGAGTTGGTAAACAAAATCTTATCCGAAAAATCTCATGCAAGTCAAGTTTTTTTGATAAGCCATGACTGACAACATTAATCTTCACGTTTTCATACAAAAAATGATGAAAACAAAAAAATCTCACGAGCAAACGGTTTTCACGTAATGCGCCTCTCCACCCAATTGTGCGTTTATCTTTTCACCCATCGCCGTCTCTGTTATCAAAACAAATATATTACGTATTGTTTTTATGAGAAATGCATTTAAATTAACTTTTCCGGGCAAAATAAATTGAATACGGATTTCTAATTCTATGCACTTACCACAAATGACATCTAAAGTGCATCTGGAAATGTATGGACAGATGTCAAACAAATTGGCTTTGTTGACTTGCCTCTGCAACATCACATTCAGGATTTTGGCCTGCTCATTGAACACGGGAATGAAGTCCTCGAGGATTTTGAAGTGGAACGTGGGCGTCAGCAGCTTCCTCCTGTGGAACCACTTCTGACCTGCATATGAACCAAGAGAGCGAAGGTTAATGATTGCACAGTACTAGAAAAAATGTGGAACCATTTTTGAATGACTTACGCTGCGCCGTGAGAAGGCCAGTGCCAAGCCACGTTTCTAAATATGTGTAGTCCTTGCCTTTGTTGATGTGAACGGTTGACGACAGAATTTTCTTGAATCATGAAAATGAATAAAATTACAATTTGGGGTAAAGTGAGATGTTGTAATTAATGTCTCTTTGCATTATATGGGAAAACTGTAATTAAATAGAATTCAAGCCAATTTAAAATTAAATGCTTGTTTTACCTACCTCAATATCTTGGGGATTGGCGAGAAAGACGTATGGCGAATTCCCCAGCCATCCGCAGATAGAAGTTCCATACTTGTTGACAAGGTACATCATTTTCCCCAAAAGTTCTGGAAAATTTTGGAAATTGAGTAAAATTAAATTGCTTAACAGCATGTGATATTTCAAAGTACTTTAAGTACGGTACTCCAAAGCAAAGTTTGTACTTTCTTGTGGGCCCATTAAGAAAAATGCTGTTCCCAGAATGGGAATCGACGGTGCCGGCTTGAAAGCCTTCAAATATTTTGCAATTCGGGCATCTCGCCTGGTGAGGTAAAGCGCAAGCGCCACAATTCCTCCCACGAGGAGTCCCACGTGAACCAGTATGCTGGCTAACGCCCCCGGCTCCAAAAGTGGCTCAAACATTTTTGGCATGTAAATTATGCAGCTCGTAGAACCAATGTAAATCTTTGCAGGAGTTGTTACTTAAAGAAAGTTTTATTTATAAAATGATGATATGGAGACGTAGTGAAGGAGGTAAGTGCGCTACCTTCCAAGGAGAAAGTCGTACTGAACTGCGGATTTGTGTTAATTTGCCCTTTCGCACTTTACATAATGTCAGTCAGTGTCAGTGATAAAAGAGAATGGCACACCAAAGATTTTTGTGTGTTTGGATGATGAGTCATTCAAGCAAAAGTCCAACTTTTTGCATTGGTCCTGCCAGGACAGAGATGCGAATGGATTTTTAGGTGATTGACTATCATTCTTGTATCTATGCGGTCACGTTATGAAACATGGAGGAAGGATTTTTGTATTGGGAAATGGAATGTGAAATTTGTCGTGAATACGGTAAACATGCCTTCAGCCAGAAAATGATGAATTTTTGTCTCCCTGCTTCTCCATGTAACGCTTTCAGCAGGGGCAGACCTCATTAAATTGTATTTGGGACGAGTGTTTTTACGGAACCAAGACTGAAAAGTTTGCACAAGGCAAATGAACTATTTAAAAGATAAGTACACAAATCTTGATAAATTTAACAATCACGTACACACACAAGCTTCTTTGAATACAAAACAGTAAAATTATCTGCCTCTTGCTCTTACTTGTGTACTTGGTAGAACTTGTGTTGGCAAAGAGATCTCTCTTCAATTTTTTCGGTCCAAATGAAAAAGCATAAATAAAGCTAACGGCACTTACTGAAAATGGAATTGAGGGTTTGGTGACATTTATTATTCATAATATGGTGATAAATCAAAATTCATATATAATATAAATAAATAGCAACTTTCCTTCTCGTTGCTCTTATTTAGTTTTAATAAAATAGCCTGGGTCAGAATTATCGAGCGTAATTAATACGGATTGAGGAGTTCTTATTTTTACGCTCGATGAGTTTAGAATTTTATTCCACTTCTTTGTATGACTTCATGCTTGTCGCTCAACGAGCGTCACCCCAGTGCCCGTTTTGAGTCGGAAATAGATTTTGTAAAAAAAATATTTATAACATTTAATGACACAGTTTGAAACTAATTTGAAATTGCGATATAATGAAGGAATGGATAATGACTGTGTTTTTCTACTTTTATCTTTGGTCCATACAATTTCTCTTGACATTCAAAATCACCTTCCAGATTCATTCGCTGATTGAAAATGAACATATCTCTTTGTTAGTTGTTGGTAAACTCCTGCTGGCATTTAACATAAAATAAAAAATATTATTTATTTAGACGACGCCGACACGACTCAATGATGACTTGATTACAGTTATAACACAATACTTTTCTCGTACCGGTGCAACCCCAGTGCAACCCATACGCTGTCGTCTCACTCAGCACTTGTCTAAATTAAAATTGATGACGTATGTAACTTAGCCGATGTCGTCCTAGGTTTTATTAAAAATAATTTACTGCAAAAATGTCATAAAAAGTTTCTGTTAGCATGCAAACTGGAATTAACTATAATTCATAGTCAAAATGCTTAATTCTAGGCAGATTTTGGCGTACAAAATTCACGATGCCTTCTTCTGCTTCATGTACCCACCACCTCTCTTCTGGGACACGAGATATGATAAGCTGCACAGAGCTCGTTCAAAGTTCGAACAGGTTCCGTGGACGATCGGCCTGAGCTACTTGATCTTCATTGGGGTCACCTGCCCCATTTACATATACGCAAGGTACGGCCATTTAAAGGAAAATGTCGAGTTTCATCGGATGCATGCGGTTATTATGACGGTTGGAGGAATCTTCTTTGTCGGCACGGGCATCGTCGACTGGACCATGTGCGACAGAGGTGCGGCTGACGTCGTTTCGGTGGTAAATGAGCTTCTCTACCAGGCAAAGATAAGGGACACCAGAGGTAGGCAAAGCATTTGTACTTTGATTTCATCAAGCAATTTATCATGCAAAAATACATTTAAATTCTTCTTTCAGAGTTCAGAGCGTCATCCGCCGCAAGCGTTTGCTCAGCAGTCTCCGTGTCCCCTCCCCATCGCTTCATGTCCAGGGGCAGGTATGACCGAATCATGTGCTTCCTCGGCTTCGCAGGCGGCCTGATTCCTTACGGCTCCTTGGTAACCTGCCTCCTCAGCAACATTGACTTTTCCTACTTTCTCCTCAACAACTTTCTCCCAGAGCCGGAGGCACGCTCTACGTTCCAGTCCACCTTTGCCTACGGCATCAGAATCTTCCTCGTCTTCACCGCGGTCGTGGAAGCCACCCGAAGGGTCGTTTTGAATATCTTCCTGCAACTCATCATCGTCGACAACATGTTCCACCTGACGATGGTCGATGGGCCGGTGATTTGCTTCTCGAGCTTTCGCAAATATTACACGTATGCAACCCTCCTTTTCAGCAGGGTGGAGGAGGTCTTTCTCTGGTTCTCCTTCTTTGGAACATTCACCCTCTTCTGGCTGACGGTGAGCTCCACCTGGATCTGCATTAAGGGCTTTGGCAGCATTGATCCCATCAGTCATGGCACCTTTGTCGTCTTCACCTCGTGGATCCTCGCGCTCGAGTATTTTCTCATGCCGGGGATCGGATTCGACTTTGAGAAGGTGAGGGAGGTTGTGGGACTCTATCAGCACAGGATTGAGGTCTTTTGTGTCACCCACAGCTATGGGAAGACCTTGTACGGGCGGATGGTGAAGAGGCAGGCGAGAGCCATCAGACCCATTAATATTAAGTGTGGCATCTTTTTCAAAGTGGGAAAGAGATTTTTTGTGCACTTTTTCTCCATGGTGACTTTGAGGACCTTTGACGCGATTTTACTTCTAGATTTTTAGTAAATTCGTATTATATTATAGCCTTGCCATTTAAATGCACGAATGATTATGACTGCGGGTTCTATAAAAAATATTTGTAAAAAAAGTCCTGATGTATGTACCTTAAAGTTGTATAAAAATAAAATCTTCATTACAATCCGTCCTAGTAAAAACTGGATTTTTGGTATCTTTAATAATGATTCTTTAGTACCAGCACACGACATTCAAAACTCATGGCGTGGTATTTTTAGTATTTAAATACAGGCTTTGTCTTCAGTCCAAGATTTAATCCCCCTAAAAGAACAACGAAAGGAGCTATTTTAAAGTAAAAAATGCCTTAAGCAGACCGGCTCATGCAATGCAATCACGGATTATTAGTATTTTTAAATGAAAAGGGTACTTGCTACATAGGTTTAGGCCCTGAGCACACACACGTGTAAAATTCAATTCTATTCATTGTTTCACAACTACATACATATGTAACAGTCAAGTATTTTTTGTGAAACAGTAAAAAGTAAGAAAGTTTCAAGTAAAAATTTCTGCGACTATATAAAGTCGGCTCAAAAATTCAATCTTAGTCATTGCTTACAAATCTTTGAAGCGAATTCTTCCTTTACACTTTGAAATGGCACACAAAGCATGTGCATTCGTATTAGTCCTGGGAGCATTCCTTCAGCTTCCCAAAGTCCATGGAAGCTCTCCTACATTTCCAATCCAAGTCCAACCTTCGGAAAAAATGCGGGTATCGCCCCACAAGGGGATGAACATTTCCGCAGAACTAATTCCAAAACTACGGGATCTCATAGACGAATGGACTGTGCAAGACATTTACTGGAATCTCATGCCAGTCCAAAATGGTAAATATGTCAATCTGTTATCAGCAACTTAATTACGTTTCTATAGAAAACACAAAATGAAGGTTTTATAATTGTTTATTTTTAATTTCAGCAATGATGCGGATATTGTGCTCAGCGAACATTCCAGCCAACTACCAGAATCCTTTCTTTTGCTACGAATTCATCATGTGTGACACCACAGGCCTAGCTTTCCTCGCACAGTGCCCTGATGCTGGTGACACCCAGAGAACCGGTAACCCGATGACCTACAATCCCTTCCCGGATCTTTGCGTGTACACCAGGGAAACTCCTCAGTGCCCTTTCAGAGACGCCTGGAACAACAGGGATGTGCCTCCGACCTGTGAAAATATAGGACAACGCCCTTGGTGGGGCTACTTGACCTTGTCCAGGGAGCCTGAGGTGAAGTGTACCAAGAAAATTATGTACTGTCACCGGTTCCAAAAGATGCAGGATGCGGAGTGCGCCGAAGGCGATGGGTACAGCAAGGCGCTTCTTGCTTGCGTGCCCTATCTCATTTGTATGCTTGTTGAAGACTGGCTCCAGATGCCTTATCCATACTGGATGAGTACTGGATGGTAGTCATAGAAACTGGCTACGGTTTAATTGTTGTGTATGTAGTTACTTAATTTTATACAAAAAGTTGTAAATACAAAATGTCTCACGTTTCCTTGTAAACTGTAAAATAAAAATGAATTCGTTGCTATGCATCTACATTCAAGTTGTTTATGCACGCACCCTTTAAAATACATTTCAAGCACCTAAAATCATTTTTAGAAAACCTTTTCACGTAAAGTTTAGTAATTCTGTCGCCCAAAAACCTAACGAAGCATATTTTTACAAAGGATTATTGATTCTTTCAGTCTCCTTATGTTTATGGGTTTGCTGCTCTTCCCGAAAAGGGATTAAACTTTGAAGCAAAGAAAAACATTTGGAGCAACTGAGTGCTCTTGAAAGGGAACTTTTTACAGCCAAAATTAAGGTCTCGATTAAATATTTGGCAAACGTGTTGTCTGATGAATGAATAAGTAAAAAGCTGAAGAGTCTGAGAAATCCACGTCATTTTTCTTGAATACATTCGTTAGTCAGCATTGAATTATCCTAAAAGTAAATGTACTCTTTTATTTTTTCAAAAGCAAAAAAGATTAAAAACATGATGAGACAATTAAAACTAACCGTTTGGGCAATAGTAATCGTCCAAATAAAATTTTCGTTTGCTTCTCCGGAACTGTCAGTTCAACCAAACGCGGATATGAGACTCTCCAGTAACAGCATCAGAATGAATTTGCCCATAGCATTAATCAGGCAGTTACGCGACGTCTTGGACGAATGGATTGTAGGAGATCACTTGGACTGGAACCCAATGCAAGTTGAAAATTTCCAGTGACAGTTCAAAATAATTTTCAGCAAACACTAAATACTAATAAATTGATCTGCAGCAATCATGAACATCATGTGCGAAGCGAATGTGTCAGGCAACTACCAGAATCCAGCCAACTGCACCCAAATCGTCATGTGCGACCCAGACCAAGCCTACCTCGCAGCGTGTCCAGCAGGCGGCACCTACAACCCATTTCAGGACGTGTGCCTCTACACCGTTACAAGTGTTCCACAATGCCCCTGGAAATCGGCCTGGGGACGGGACGACGTACTGCCCATTTGTGCGTGGCGAGCGTCCCTGGTGGGGCCTGTTGACAATGCCTTCAGAACTCCATGTGAGGTGCGGCAGGAAGATTAATTATTGCCATAACTACGAAACGGTTGGGGGGGGCATGTGTCCAGAAGGTTATGGATATTGCAGGACCGTCCTCGCCTGCCTCCCAATGCATGCTTGTGTGGCACTCGATGAATACTTTGACGTGCCAGTCGTACCCAGTAGCAATTAAAATTAAGTTGATGATCATTAGCTAATCAGTTTGGATTGATGTAGTAGTGTATGTAACTTTTAAATTAGGTGCATGCTAACCTTTGTTGCCTTAACTGTAAATGATGACGAAATAAAAATTACAGACAAAGTTTTACAAAAAAAATCTTTTATTGTCTACTGCGTTTTTCTTAATTTCTAAATTTTTAAAATTATTTATGTAATAGCATGTAACACAGTGTGCTTACGATATTAGATAAAAAAACTTATTATTAGAGTTTAATATTGCAAAAATTATTGCGATTAACAATTTAGGAAACAATTTGTCAGTTTAGTTGAAATATTTATACTCTAACGCGAGCAATCTATTTGAATAATAATAACGATGTTCGCAAATGGCAAGAGACCCGAACTCCATTTTTAACGAGCTGCGTAATATCCTCCTTCAATGCCATTCTTGGACAAGACCACCTGCCACAGCTGCAACTTCCTTGATCTATTCAGAACAAAGTCAGTTACCTACGTACAAACGTGACTCCTCAAGTACAAAAACTACATGAGTTAAGCAGTATTGTGTAACAGACCTGAAGGCGCCGGCGGAAAACTGCAAATAGTACTTCCACATGCGGAAGAATTTGTCCCCATACTTGCTCTCCAGCTTTGGCCAGTTTTTGATAAAGTTGTCGTACCAGGCGACTAACGTCTTACTGTAATCGTTCCCTAAAACAACATACCATTTTTAAAACCGCCCTTGAATGACTCCTCATTATTATAATTACAATTACAAAATAGGGTATGTAAATGCCAACCGAAATTCTGCCAGTCTTCAATAATGAAGCGTTTCTCAATGTGGTCAGTGATGTGCTTGTAGTAGGGAAGAATGCCATTTGGGAAAATGTAGCTGTAAGGGGCAGTTTGAGACATGTGATAAAAATCTACCTAAATTGTCTTTGGAAATTATGTAAGGTAATCCCGGTAAGTACATACGTGTGAAACCATGGCTCAATCCTTGGAATGTCATAATGGGCCACTCCAATCGTATGCAGAAGAAATATCCCTTCCCTCTTCAGACAACGGTGCGCAGTGCCAAAAAAGTCGCTATAGTTCTTGTCTCCCGTGTGCTCAAACATGCCTAAAAAGGGAACGTTAGTAGATAGTGAATAGTGGTACATATTTCAATTTGATCAAAATACGTGTTAGAGAGAGTGTCGGAATATGCGGAGCTAAAATAATAATGAGAAGGCGTACCAACGGAGACGATTCTATCAAAGACTTCATCCATATCACGGTAATCGACGAGACGGATTTCCACGGGCAGGCCAGCACAAATGTCTTGGGCGTATTTCGCCTGCTCCTTGGAGATTGTGATGCCGACGACGCTGACTCCGTAGTTCTTGGCAAGGTGCTTGCACAAACCGCCCTGCAAAGAGAAACAATTTTTTATTCTTTACATCTACATACATTTCTATCAATATATTTGTGACAGTAATTAATTAATTTTACCCATCCACATCCAATGTCTAGCACTTTCATGCCCGGCTTGAGCATTAGTTTCTTCGCTATAAGGTCCATTTTACTGAAAATTTAGGAGTCATAATATTTGTATAAAGATTAAGGAATGTTCTTTTTCACTGATTATTTCATGCTTTATTTCAATCCTTACTCAATTTGCGCTTGATTGAGATCGGTGGCGGCACGCCAGTAGCCACAACTGTAGTTCATCGAAGGATCCAAGAATGACTGGAACAGGTCATTTCCTACAGGAAAAATAATTGAGCACATATTTTAGCTGGAGCATTTCAATGTATCATTATCTATCCTTCTAGAATAAATGTACTTTCACCTGCGTCATAATGCTTCTGTCCAACCTCCCATGCCTTTGCTTTGGTCTGACAAAAAATACTCAATAAATTAACCGAGCAAAGATAAATTGAGTATAATGAGCTGAATGGTTGAATGTTACCTGCAGATTGAAGAAGTAAAGTTCCAAGCTGTTAAGGAAACGATTCCAAGGGTTCAAGTAGACGCGGTAAATGCCGTACTTCATCGACCTCGTAATCATCTCGGCAATGTCCTCACAATCCCAAAGGCCCTCGACGTACGTCTCACCTAGCCCCAGAGGTGCATTGTTGGCCACTCTCAAAAAAAATTCACGGTTGTGGACCTGAATTATATGAAGAAAATGGTGTCATTTTTTGAGTTCACCTTTAATAAAACATTAATGTAGTATGCAACAGATGTAAAAAGGAACACAAAAATTATTCTTGTTGCATTAAAATTAATGATCTTTTGAGAATTGAATATTAAAGTGAAGGGCTAAGAATACAACCTAGTGCTTTTAGAACCTCAATTTTTTTATGCTATAATTTGTATAGTTTGTATTATTCGTGAGTAAAGTTATAAAAGTCTTGGGAAACTGCTATTAAATTTGATTTTAAAATGCCCTACTTGTGTCTTGGACAAATTTCTTTGTCAGAACATTCAGACCTGAAATATTGTTTTATAATATTTTAGAAAGTTTAATTGGTGATCGTGCAAATCAAATCGTAATGAATATTTATCTCCGTCGTTTGAATCAATAATTAACAATAAACATGTCTGACCTGGATGTCCCACGGGTGGGGACCGTTAATGATGATTTTTCCTTTGGCGTAGACTCGCGTGATTAGCGATTGGATAGGACCAAAAAATAATTTCAAAATCAGGAATTCAAAAGCCTTGTAGTAACGGATGGCACTCGCCACCAGTTTCTGGGCAAGCTCGTCCATTTTTTTGCAGGAAAAATTAAAATACTTCAATCAATTCTCCATGCAATCAAGTTAAATTGGCTTTAAAAAATGTCTCTGAGGAAATAACAAGTGTGCTCTAGATGCTTTCGCAGGAAAGACCTGAATGGGTTCATGAAATTATCAAGAGAAAAAAAGAAAGTCGATTGTTTGCTTTTGCTCTTTACCACATGCCTTCAAAATATTTAACGGTCAGCTTCAATACAACGCTGTTTGTACATATCTATAGGTCTAAAAGTATCACAACGAATTGAAATAGCCGTGTCTTGTGTGACTCTTTTGTGTAGCAGATACTTATGAGCCTCGTGGGTTCCTATCAAACCTCTCATTTTTAGTAATTTAACAATGCAGTAGCCGGTTTAAACAATGCCAAGTTTGTCGCATGAAGAGCCGAACCGAGGACCTTTTTCGGAGCCCAATAACAAAGCGTGAGCTTTGTTTCATCTTTAATAGTTTTCTTGAAAAGGGAGAGATTAAGAAGGTACCCACTGACTCCTTTGGCTAGTGGAAACTTTTAAAGGGTTGCATGAAAATACTTTTATGAAAGTCAACTATAAAGAGTTTTTGTTTCATCACTTTTATTTTGTTTTTTTGTCAGCCTTGGCCTTTTCCTACTTAAAGATTCTGGCAAAGACAATATGTGACATTGAAATAGTATGCAAATCTATATTCATTGGTAACCTGTGTTGCCGAAAAAAGCACACGCACATAATATTTAATATTTGGTATGTACATACATACCTACATATATGCATGTACGGTGTAGTTGCTAGTTACCTTCTTCAGTGGTACTTTTAAAAACTTTTGGCTAAAACCTCAAATAAATGGGATTTAAGAAAATAATGAATTGTCGACTTTAATATGTATATGTGTGTCTCAATTCCAATCGTTACTATATGTACCAATGTCGTGATAAGATGCTTTTACTCAAGAGTAGTGTGCACGTCATGATAATCTGAAAATCACATGCTTATATCATAGGGGCAAAACAAATTAACCAAGAGAAATTTTGAAAAGGTAAATGCCTTGGTAATTACGTAGACAATTGTGTCTGATGCAATAAATCATTTACTTGCGTTTAATGCAGCCCGGGAGCATGGTTTATTTCGTAGATTGTTTGATCTTAAAAGTCTGATCGCAAGTGTCTCCAGCATAACTCACAAATTGACGCATCAAGTGTTTGCTCTTTATCCAGTTGATTGGCTGCGATTAAATGGACTAGAAAATAGAATATGACAACTCAAATGACAGATCATCCATATCCAAATTGATCGTTTAATCACTTCATCCCAGAGCAGATACAATTAATAGCAAGGATACGGAGACATTATGTACCTAATTGATGCTTAAAGATAACAATTTGATTTAAATACAGGAGGAATTCTACTTCATCATTTTAATCAGTCGTCATTGATACAGCAAAAAGGGCAGCATTTTTTTGCTTTGTCCACTCTCTCTTGGCTTATTCATACAAACAGTCTTTAGCTGATTCCAATTTAATCATGAAGTTATTTATCCTCATTTTAGTTTCGGCCCTTGCCTGCACTGTAAGGGCTAGTGCAATTAATTTTGACGAAGGTAATTATGGCATATATTTAACCCAAATTATGGTTCAATAATTATTTCCGGATATGTAATTAACAATCTGAGGGATCGCTTAATTTTAAATAAAAAATATGTAGATGCCCTGGTAGATTCAGACCTGCTTAATAATCGGTGCGGAGGTCCCATTGAGGCAGACTCTGGCACACTATCATTTTCCCCTGAAGACCAAGATATTCCCGAAGGTGAAACTTGCATTTGGACAATTCATCTCCAGACAAAATCCACGTTCCGTCTCAACTTTTCAAGCTTGGATGTCGTTGGGAACGAGAATTGCGAGGACGGCGCTGTTCGCCTCTACTCTTTGACCAATTTAATCCCTGCGGAAAGGGCGGAGGGATACGAGTAAGATCTTTAAAAAGGCAGTCATGCTTGCCAAAAAAATCTTTCAGGGGTTTACTTAAATACCTATCTATATGCATTCAATTGCTTCAGATTTTGCAACAGTAAACCAGCAAATGGGCCGTACTTTCTCTCCGAGAGTCTGATAACCGTCATCTACCACTCTTCCAAAGACTCTGCAAGCGCTGGCTCCGGCTTCGTCCTCAACTTTGAAGGAATTTCAGTGCAGCCCATCCCAAAAATCCACGAGTCGACATTCAGCAGCTCGTCGAGCGGGGTAATCCGATACCCTGTGAGTGGTCCCTACCCACCAAATCAGGTGTCCACGTGGCTCATCAACACCGGCTCGAGTGCACCCGTCAACTCCCAGCTACATTTGAGGTTCCAGTACGTCGCCCTGGAGTCTTGTAATGTGGCTCCCATCGACTCCTGTTTCTGTGATGCCTTGGTTCTCTACAGAGTCTCAAACAATGGGGCTCTTCAAGAGCACTCGAGACTCTGTGGCAACCTCTCCAATATCGCTGTTGAGGACATTGGCCAAAACTTCATTCTTGCCTTCTTCACTGACCATTTGAGCAGTGAGGAGGGCACTGGTGTCGGCTTCGAGTTGGAGTATATGTTGGTTGAGCCCACCACCACCACAACTCCCGAACCGACGACGACGCCGACCCCACCCCAGAATGTTTGTAAGTGCAATTTTTATCATGGGTGTATGTGCTTGACTTTAAATCAATGATTTAATTGGTTGGAAATTATGTGATACCAGCGACCGAGTGTGGGGGCATTCTCGAGGGAACCAGTGGCAAAATCGAGTACAAATTGAACGAGAGGTACGCAAATGACGAGCTCTGCATCTGGACTGTGAGAACCCCACTCAAAGCTCAAATCCGTTTCACAATGATGTCATCGGGGGTTGAGGTATACAATGACTACGTTGGCCTCTACACGTTTAATCATACAGGACTTCAACAACGAGAGATTTTGTAAGTAGATACCCAGTAAAGAAATTTAAGAAACTCAAAAAGTTCAACCGTGTTTTGATTAAAAAAATATTATGCAATGCATATATACATATTGATTTCAGTCAAAATCAGGTCGTCGTTCCCGAAACGAAAACTTTACTGGGAACCGTGGCAATTGTAGTTTTCCGCTCAGATTTCGCCACCACTAGTACCGGCTTCTCCCTGCAGTTCGAGGCGGACGGGGACACGTCGACGGACATTCGAGTTTATGAGGACTATTCGAGCGAGGGAACATCGGACACAAGGTACACCTTCCAGTATCCTGCCACTGGATTCTACAACAACTTTGAGCTCTCCACTTTCGTCTTCTCCAAACCCAATTTAGTCAGTGGACTCGACCAAATGGTGCACATGACGGTGACGAATGTTAGCCTGGAGTATGACGAGGTCGGGGCAAAGTGTCTCGACGCGCTTCATATTTTCAGGGTGCCAACGTGGAGCTACGTGATGCCAATCAGGCCGGAACTGACCAGATTTACGTCACTTGGAGGGTAACATTTAATGAAACTGCATTTCCAACATAAAGTGGACATAAAACGTAGAGGAACGGATGTTAATCGGGCTGGAATTTATAATTAATAGGCATTGTCAAGGAGACCTCGAGGTGAGATATGCGGAGGCTGTTATTCTCATTCTGTCTACCGACTCCAGGGAGCGACAGGAGGGATTCGCATTAGATTATAGAGTCGCACCATTGTTTTAACTTTTTGTAATGTAGTGTTGCCATGTATTTAACAACAAAATGAAAATTTCATACCATTGCCAGGAACTTTTTGTCTAGTCATAGTTAAAGTATATAGGCAAAGTGAAGATAAGTTGCACAAAAACACAAAAAAAGTCCCATAAGGTTGTATTGTGGGTAAAAATACTTTTAAATCCCAATCTATTTGCTTCGGATTACAAATAAAAATAGAGCCGTAAGCCAAAAAGGTGCAGAAGGACTCGAAACGTAGGTATTTACAAAAAGAAATTATTGTAATATCCATTCATGGCTCTAAGTAGTACTTCTACCTTCTAACCTTTCTCTCCTTTCATCTCATCATTTTTAAACTACAAAGTCATTTTAAAGTCACCAACATAGACTTCACAAAAATTTAAAGGGCACGGCAAATGAATTGGTGTCAAAGCAGGAAAATAAAACTTGGTCCAGTTCAGTGAAAACGCCAGTCCAAACGATGTCGAAAAAGTTGAGGTGTGACCTTTGCAATAATTCATACACATCTAGGAAATATTTAGAAATACACAAGCGTTCCATCCATGAAGGAGTTCGCTATCCCTGTGAAATATGCAACAAGACTTTCTCCTTCCAAGCGACACTAAGAGAACACACAAAGAAGCACAATGAAACAGTGCATTCTTCATCCTCGTTGGTTGGCTGCAAGATCTGCGAAAAATCATTTTCAACTCACGGTGTGTTAAAGCGGCACCTGATACGGCACGGAGGTGACGAAGCCAAACATTTCCCATGTGAGCTCTGCCCTCGAAAGTTTTACCGCCGGGGATGCTTGGAGAGGCACATGTCAACCCATACGAAGGAGAAACCCTACAAATGTAATGTTTGTGGAAACGGATTTTCCAGAAAATTTGGTCTAACCAATCATGAAAAACTTCACACGAAGGAAAAGCCGTTTATGTGTCAGCACTGTGCAAGATGCTTCACCCAGAAATCCAGTTTGAGGCACCATTTAGTCATCCATTCTCAGGAAAAACCGTTTCTCTGCGAAACTTGCGGAACAAGATTTCGTCACAAGGGTTCTCTAAGTTTTCACATGGCATCTCACCTACCCAAAGATGAAAAGACCTTTAAGTGTGACCAGTGTGAACAAATGTTCAACCACAGGAGCAAACTTCAAACGCACCGGAGACACGTTCATGAAAAGAGGTTTAATCCAAGATTTTCGTGTGTATTCTGCGGTAAACCAGTCCCAAACAACTCGAAACTCTTTGAGCATTCGTTAAGACATTTCCAGGCGTCTGTGAAAAGGAGTTCACCGAAAAATATGCAATGACTACGCACCTTCACCTCCATTTGAAGAGATTTGAATATTTGTAAAACTTTGTAATTTAATTTGTTATAAGGTAAAAACTATTGATTGAATATCTACTTGTAAATACTTTTGGATAAGAAAATTGTATTGCTTCTTTAAATTACAAAATTGCCCAATAAAAAAGATCGAAATTTCTAAATTACGCATACGTCGGTGCCAGCAAATAGTTATAAAGCACATTTACATACATCTCACATGAATTTGCACAAATCATGAAGGTTTTTATCTCTATTTTAAATCACAACTTTTTCTTAATTTTGCATCATTTTGTAGTTCCAGAGACGGACACTGTAGAGGGAGGCATTATTTTTGAATTCTTACATTAGTTAGGTTCAGGACAATACGCCAAAAATACAAATAGTACACGAGGCTGCGTTCAAAAACAAAAACGTATGTAAGTAACTGTCTCTTGCTTTTAATGATCGAAGCCAGTATGCACCAGGTTAGAAATCAAACGAAGGCTTAACATATATTCAAATTATGTAAAATATAGTACAGTATAGCAAAACTAAGGAACAACTTGGTACTGCCTGAATTATAAATTAGGTATTAAGCAATACTCCTCGCAAAATACTTGAAATGCTAGCAAAAATACAAAGGCCAAAAGTCTCAAGTAAATAATCCATGTGTTCCAAAAGATATTGCAAAATTGTGCCCCGTGGAGACAAGCTACGACAATGTTGACCTCACTCTGTCGCTAAATACGCCTCGTCAAAACTGCAACTGTCACATCGCTGAAGCTCTCACATTACCCCAACTTTTTCCAAGCTCCGAATAATCATGTATTCGGAAAGATTCAGGAGCGTCATCAAGTACCGACTGGCCGCCATCGGTTTTGCTGGATGCTCGGTCATCCACTGGGACCTGAAGCTTGACACTGTGGTGAACAGCGAAACCTTCTCGTACTGGACATGGGTGATGGATTACTACTTTGGCATCGCCTTCACTCCCTTCCTCATGTCCATCATATACGCACACATGAGTACGGAGGACTGGGAGGAGGCAAGCGACGACATCGGTCCTCCCACAAAAACTGTCAAATCCGCGTACAAGAACTTGGCAATGAGCTTTCTTGGCGGAATCACAGCACTCCTCATTTTCTGCTCTTTGATCGTATCCATCCTGAAAGAATCTCGGCATGAGATTGTCCAGTTCTATCGATCCTGTTTCCAGCTCGACAAAACTATTCGTGGTACATTGCTAGACAATTTAATAATTATGTAGGAATTAATATTCAGTCCTTTGGAGCTACCAAGCTTGGAGGTCGACCCTTCATTTTTTCAGTCGATGAATTGTATCCAAGATTGTGCCCCATCAACACTCTTCCCAGAACGTACAAAAAGGAAAAAACCTCACATCACCTCAATTCCCTTGATTTTGACCTATTTCCGAAATCATTAATTTCTGAGGACCATGATTCCGTGCACATATTTCAATTTAACGGGTCGTTTTAAATAATAGCTCAAGTGAATTGCAAAAAATTTTGAAAAAAATTAACCCTGGGTTTTTAGATTTTTTAAAAGCACATACTTTTAACTTGTATTTTTGCGTGCACTTATTAAGCCTTTATCTGGTTAGTTGTACATATGTCAACGAAATTGTGGTACTGACTCAGAAATTATTTATTTCTGAAACAAGTGCAATTACGGAAAATGGAGCGATGTGAGACTTTTTAGTTTGTGTTTGCTGGGAAAGCGGTGGAGGGAAAAATCTGCGAATAATTGACTGAAAAATTACGGACCGACCTTCATGCCGGGTAGCCCGAAAGGTGATGCATTGACATTAACTATAAAAAGAAATGTCTCTCTATTGTCCGAGTAACATTGCAAAATTCAATTTTAACTTTTCTAATTCCTCGCAAAAGAAATCTTTGAGAAGGACGGCACACCCAAAGAGCTTCTAAAGACTGCCTACAAGTCCTCCCTGAAATACGAAGTGATTGTAATCAGCGCCTGCGTCATCACAGGGGTCATCCCCCTTGGCCTCATGATAACCGTGTATCATCCCGCCGATCCCGTGCACAACGTGCTCGAGGAGATCCTCGAGCTCGACGTAGGTCTCAACTGGAGAACCTTCGCCTTCAGCGTCTTCTTTGCCTGGTCGAGCTTTGCGATGGTGAACACGTTCCTCTCCTTCCTCCTGCTGGCCCTCATGGCCATCACCAGCAGCTCCCTGTGGACGGCTGCCCTCATGCCCATCAAACTTCTGAACCGAGTCAAGTTCGACACGGAGATGCTCGGGCCGCAGCCCTTCGACAAGATCATCCAGGTGTACAGATGCCACCAGATTCTGTGCGTCTACCTGAATGCCATCATTGGGAAGAGGAGGATTGCCCTGCACTTTGCCATACTCCATATCATGTTTGTCATTTGCACCTTCCTCCTCATTCGGAACATTGAGCTGTTCCTCGAGAACTCGGCGTATGAGCTGATCCTCATCTTTGGAGGGGCGTCGCTGGGCATGGTTACGATTTGTAAGCTGGAGTGCATGTTCGTTGGAACGCTGGTGGATCGGTCGAGGCAAGTTCAGGCCTTCTTCCGCGCTGAATGTCATAGGTCACACTATGCGTACAAGGTGGCGAGATCGATTCAAGACTTGGTCATTCAGAGTACGTACCCGTTCTTCACGGTGAGTGGTGAGAGCTACCTCGAGTTCATGAATATTGGGGTTGACCACATTGTCTCCCTGCTTTGCTTCTAACATCGCTCAATCAGTTCATTCCCATTGCAGCCCACTTGCAGTAAATGCTCATGGATTTTTCAGAGTTATAAAAAATGCACGAACAAAATTGAAAACTTTACAAAAAAACATGCAATGTATTTGCTGACCTTATTTATTGTAACTTTAGCAACGTATTTTTCATAGATCGGCTGTTTTCTGTGATATTGATCATTCCAATAGATTGTAACCTATTACTAATATTTATTAAATCAGATTGCTCAAGTTAATTTTTGTGCTCCCTAATCCATTCAAAACGATCTGCCCATAAGTTTAAATAGTCAGTATTCATTAGATTTTCCTGAACTTTATTATCGAATCTCTTTCTCCACTTTCCCATGCAAATCTCCACCAGAAAGCTTCCAAGGGAGCAGCCCAGCATGATCCCACAAAGAGCAAAGATTCCCATAAAAGTGGCCACCGAAAAAGCAGAAATTTCCCGCAACTCCCGATTCTTATCGCACTGACTGTCACAGCTTGACAGTGCCTGGAACGTAGCCCGTCTCCTGCCCGAGTTCAAACTTCCGTTGTGAAACGTACTTTCAACATACTCCAAATGCGAGAGTTTGAGCACCGACGAGGAATGTCTTTGAAGGCGCTGTATAATTCCCGATTCGTACAGACAGCCCAACATCCGTATAAAAACTGGAGCGAGGAATGTCTTTGTATGCGACCACGGCACCAAGGACACAAACCCAGGTACGGCCCTTGGCTTTGACATCACATTCTCCGGAAGGTACACCTTGAGGGCAGGCAGGATTTGTTCAAATTTGTCTCGCATGTAGTCCACAATTGCGAAATTTGTTATGGGCAGCTTTTGCACAGGCGCCGTTCCATTAACATTCTTTTCCCTTACTCCAAAACGGTTTGCCAGAATGGTGTGCAGCAACTGTCTCCAATTACCGTGCTTTGGGACAATTAACGACTTTGTCAGACCCTTGTATCCTTTGTAATTGGAGAAGAATTCGTGAGTGAGGATGGACACAGTTTTGAACTTGTGAAGGTAGCCTGACATTGTTATCATTTTATAATTAGACTCATGAACACCCATCAACGTCTCCGGCCACGTGGGGTCTGGCTCTTTAGCGAGGTAAGAGAATATCTTCCCTTTGTACCCATTGCTCATCACAACCAAAGCCATGATCCAAACAATTAAACTTATCCGATTCCTGAAGGCATGTGGCAGGGTCCAGGGAAGTATTATGGACTTTTGAAGCTGGTTTTCCACAAATGACCCGCACACGGAGAACAAGACCTCCGCTCCGTCCCGCTTGCTGGTCGTCTTCAGCATTATACAGATTAGACAGGCTGTAGAAAAAAGCAATATCCACGTGAGCAGGTCAAAGGGGGCAATGAGAGAGCTTGCTTGGAACTTTAGTCTGGGTTGGAGTACGACGAAATGGATCTGCCTAAACTCTGCGGCATGTGGAACCCACTCCCATCGAGGTACGCCTATTCCCTTCAAATCTGCGAAACTCTCATTCGTAATGTACTTTTTGTTTGTTAAGCGAAACGCAACTTTCAAGGTGAAAAGACGGGTGTCGAATGTGTAGTTGAGCCTATCCTTCATGACCTTCAGGGTGCAGGCGTGCCAGTCGTAGTAAGTCCATTTCAAAGAGAGGTGGTCGCACTGCTGGCGGATAAATTCAGGGTCATTCGAGTTGAAGAAGACACCCACGCTGGTGCCGTGGAGATCCGAGTACATTTTGTAAATGGATTTCTTAACCTTGTCCAAGTTTACATTGTCGTATGGGAAAAAGTTGATGGTGTCAAAATGCCCCGAGTGTTGAGAATTTTTTGGACAAGTCATACAGACCATGTAGGTTCTCGTGAAATTCACAATTCCAAAGACAAAGGTCACAGGAGATTTGGAACGAAGGTGGGATTCGAATAGAGTGCTTCTGTCGCTGCTTTCTGTAAGATTTTCGGTGAACTTGTCTTCGAAGAATATTGCGTGTGTTGCCCGCTCCCTCAACATCTCCGCGGCATTAATGGCGCCAATAAACGTCCACTTGGTTTTCATCCAACTTTCTGCGCTTGGGAAGGCGTGAATGTAGCAATCTGAAAAGCGCCTTGGGGTAAAGTGAGTCTTCTTTAGGATGGAAGTTGTCACTAAAGAGAGCACAAAGGTCTCCTGGAAGTGATGTATGAGGTTCACAGGAGCTTCGAAATTCTCTTGCAGAAGGGGTTTGCCGAGTGGATAGAGAAAAAATTTGAAATGGCAGGTGGTAAATAGATCAAGAAATATTGAAATATTATGGGGAAACATTGTGCGTATTAAATAATTTATTCCGGGAAAAGTCTAAATTTGAACACATTTAGCGAGTACACAGGTGTGTATGCCAAATTATTACTCTTGGATCTGTATGAAGACTTGCGCGTAGTGGCGTGAGTAGTTGACAAGACTGTTAATTGTCGTACCAAGCTAGGTGGCACTTTAGACTTGAATTGGGAGCGATTAACCTGTTCAAGGGTTACATGGGATAAATACCTTCATAAATTTAAAGCACGTCTATGCTCACGAATGAGTTGATTGATTTATTCAAGACAAATTAAAAGCAATACAAGAGCATTTTTTTTCGGTTAACCCATCTTGCGAGACGGACCAGCTAAAACTGTGAATCTCTATGAGCAAGGTGAAACCAGCACATGATTCGCCATA
>JAHZMY010003620.1:0-29927 GCA_027743915.1 Seira sanloemensis
CAGGAAGATTTAACCATTGCAATACAGCCTGGTATTTGAATGTGCATTTACCCCACTTAGGTCTATAGGTAGGTAATCTATATTTTCTTAAAATACGCTTATGTAATTACTAATTTAGGTACATACTCACTGATATTACAAGCATTTGAACTTTATATTTAACAATAAATTAATCAGCTTAAGATATTATTTACTTGACCCCTTCTTGCACTCTATTTCTTTGTATGCAGTTTCACATTTCTCGTGCTTTTCAGGGTTGTCACACGATTCTTTCATACCAGGAGTTGAGTCACAGCCACATATTGGACAAAGTCCACATATTCCTGCCGAGTATACACATCTGGGCATCTTAAGCCACTTCTTGGGATTCTTGTACCCTGTGTTAAAAATCGGCTAATCGTCCGGATTATGAATACGTCTACAACTGATTCGTTGAATGCAGCTTGTAAACTCTACAAGGAAAGGCAACCATTGTCAACCTTATTAGAATAGATCAGACACAAAAAACTTTTGCTTATGAAAGTAAGAAAGTTAGCACATACAGTTTCATGAATCTTCAAATATTTCAAAAGGCACCTTAAATTGAATCCAGTCCAGGATTTTTTATTCTGCGACTGTGTTTAGCATTAGAGAGCAATGGGCAATTACAAATGACGACTAACATCATCTATGAAATGTATCAAGCCTCTGCCTGTAACTGTATTAACATGCACACAAAGTCTCCATGCAAAAATTCATCGATGTAGGTTACAAAGATAAACACAAAACTGCACAAATACTGATAAGACTGATGGTTTTGGGTGTAAAAGTAAATATGTAAAGCTAATATATAGCGGCTTAACCTTATCTTCAATCTTTGTCATTGGTTCTTTAATCTTTCAAGGCGGGACTCATATGAAATACTTATCCCGTGATGTTATATGCATAGTCCATAAAATTGCTATGAATCACCTTGAAATGGAAGCTTGATATGAGTTACGTATTAACCTTAAAGAATAATCGCATTTTTGGTCTCGGGAATATCGGTTAAAAGATCGAACCATGCCATCGTATACATATGTCATGTCGACTCTTCAATTTCATTAAATATGAAATAAAAACAAAACCCTTTTCCTTCACGACTCATAAATTCCGTCCTCTCCTCTAGAATTTACCCCGCAGCCCTATAATTTGTATCCGAGACTTGTCAAGTTCTTGCCCACAATGTGTAAATTGCCTCTCAATATTCCTTCCTCCTCACATAACTTTTTGGTGATAAAATCAGGGAAATAAAAAAAACTCTTGCAATATAAAAACAGTCGAACACAGACCTCCTCCTTCCTCTCTGGCTTCATTATGATTTTATTGACCTATTGTGTTGTGTGCAGAGGAACCATCAAAGTTAGAACAATATCCTCAGCACGAACAAAACACAACACATTTATTCTTGTATTCCGCTTTCTCCAAACTCCTGCTGTTGTTTGAGTCCCTTTCTCTCTCTCTCTGCGTGTAGTTAAGAAGAAATAAAATCATTTTCTTCCGACTTTATTATATTCCAATTTTACCTCCACAAAATTACTACATTTCTTTTCCTTGTGAAAACAAAAGAGAATCAAAGTGTGAACAGCGAAACGAGTATAATTTCCTCGGGAGAAAGTTGCCCCAGTCATCTCCGTCTCCCTTTCTCTTTGGCAAAAGTAAAAGTCATTAAATCGGCCTCCAGAGCATTTTTGTCACACAATTTTCTTACCCAAAAGAGTTTATGCAGAGTAACAAAATAATAGTTGGGAATTCCCAAGATTTTCACTTTCCCCCTGTAAAACTCATGTAAATATTTTGTAGGTGAGCTTTCTCCTCCGCAAGAAAAGAGAAAGCTTTCAGCTAGTCAAAATTATACAGCGTGTCGTAAAAAAAACTTGAAACTAAACTAATTTCTATTTTTCTTCGCCGAAGACATCTAGAAAATGAGAATGGGAGTACGTATGTGCACACAGTGTGTATCTAAGCTTACTCTCAAATCTCACATTACATTCTTCGGCTATGCATGTGGGAAACCCATTAAAAGAGCTCTTAATGACTTTTTTCTCTCCATAGAAAAGTGCTTCTTCTTTTTTCCTGGGCTACAGAAGACCACGTTCTCATTTTGACTGAAGACATGCAGCAACATAATTTTTTGCTTCAAAATATAGAATCTCACTTTTTTATTACAGGGTATTTACTGCTTAGCTCCTGTACAGCGTATTCCTCCACTTTCTCCGAAGATGAAAAAGTTTAAAAAGTCTGGAGTGGGTGAGAAGGCAAACAAGTTTTTGGGGACCTGGAGAAAGTCGAAAAGGACCGCTTTCTCTCTGTAAACCAGAATATCTTGTACGTGTTGAGATGGAATTGCTTTTTGGCTGAATAGAGCGTCGTCGTACTTGCATTTAGCAGAAAACGCAAAACCCAGTCCGAAAAAAGTTTTGTGAGCACTTCAGCATTTTCCTGGAATATTTAAGCACGTATTTAAAAAAAAGAAAGAGGAGAGTGGGAAATACGTGGGAGTTAAAAAGCCTCCTCCAACTATTCGCAATTTTGGGGGGAAATTGATTTGTATATTCTGAGACGGAATAATATGTGCATTGCACTCTAAACTAGACTGTTCGCAGCCACTTCAAAAGGATAAGAATGAGAAATTAAGCGTTATATTTAGCTTTTCTCTCTTCCCAGGAAAAAAAGTAGCCTGGACTGCGATGACTTGGCTGACTGATGTTGTACAAAAGATTAGAAAGAGTTTTGGGAGAGATAAATGCCACTTGAAATAGGTCGTCGAGGAGGAAGGGTTGTGTAAACAGTCGTTATGAATGACTATGTCACGTCACCTTTGTCCTTTCATGGTTTCATGTGATTTACCCCAGGTGTAGAAGAGTGGGATGTCGGTGTGTGGGATGAATAGTGGGTGTTGAACTCGTGATTGCTCAAAGAGTAATTAGGCATTTAAAATTCGATCTGTAGAGAGTATGTGGTGAATGGAAATGACTTATTCAGAGAAAGCGAAAGGTTAATGGAATTCCGATAGAATTCTTGAAAATATTGACAGTGTTGGACTTCATACCAAAGAGTTTTTGCCACTTTGATTTTTGAAAGTATCCAAAAGTTCGACAATAAATATAGGTATGTACAAAATCCCTGCCAAGTACATTGTATTATTTATCGCAAAAAGCCCCAGTCATTCTGATTTCTATCTTAAATTGGTTTGGTATAAATTCATCTAAAGCACTGTGAGGATTTTTTAAAAAATCCCGGAATGATATTAAACGTTGCCACATTTTGGCAAACTTTAATCCTAATTCCACCATGCCTGTATTAGAAACGTATGTGCGATACCCAGTTATTTGGCTGTCGAGTGCTGGACTCATTTCCAGAAATAACATATCAAGTCACTCTATTCAATGCTACATTCTTAATTTGCAGTTGATTACAATTCCGCTGATTTGCTATTTTCCAGTCAAAATTCTTCAACCTTCTGCTGTACGAAAATCATGCATAGTCATGATGTCAGGTGTGTGTTGAGTATGAGCATAGGTATCCTCCTCGCCCATTTTGGAATATTAATAGAGCTTCTTTAAACTCGAGAGCCGAGGAAGAAACAGAGTGGAACAGGATGTTTCTTGCTGTGGCACCCGTTGCGAAATTAATGTCGACATGAAAAGTATATCTCTGCTCGTTTCCCACTAACTAAAATGAAAAGTAAGCAGAAAGTGCAAGCTGGAACAAGAAAAAAATGAAGTTGATGGCGAAGCTGAATTAATTTTCAGCTCGTAGAATAATATTGGTGTGCGAAAGTTGGCATTCCACTTTCCAAGAGATAGGGGTGACGTAGACAGTAGACAGCAGCAAGCATGCATATACATATATCGAAGAGAAAGTTTTTTTTTGGAAAATGTAAGAAAGGAAAAGGTGGTCGTGGTTTAGTTTGTTGGTCGTGTCGGTGTAAGCATAAATGTGCAATTCTCATTAAATTGTAAATTGCCCTTTTTCAAAGGAATGCTGAGGTGGGTTGTTGGGGAAATGCACAAGAGGATTTGAGGAAAAAGGGCTACTTTCACTTTGAGAAAAACAACTAATCTTGATGCCCGCTTTTACATTCTTCCCTATCAAATTACCTGCAGAGACGTATAATGCCGGTGCCGGAACAATTTAAAAGCTTTTATTCATGGCTTTTCCATCACGGATTATTTTTTAAAAAGGGATTAGCACGGCATCACCACACCGCAGACAAGTTAAAAAAAATTTAAACTGCGGGGAAAATTTCATACGACAGTCGAATCTCGGAAAAATTCAGATGTTGATGAAAAGATTTTTATTTATGCAAAAGTAAAACCATATTTTACAAGTTTTTGTACTTTAAAAAACTATTTCTTGTCATTGAAAAGGCAACCCCTGCAAAAGACGGTGAACGCACGAGCTTTGAAAAGTCGGTGCCATGATTTTCCTGGTGTAGGTTTAACTATTTTATTGCGTAGCTGGAGCATCCAGCGGAGTATTGATTTAGCCATGTTCGTCTGTCCGTGAGGACGATAAGCACCCAAACGCCAGAACAGATTTCAACGAAGCTTAACATAATGAATCCCTGTCGCCCATGGATGAACTGTATAGTTTTGGAGGCTTATCGGTCAGGGCCTTCATAGTAACGTCGTAACCGTAAAAAATATTTAAATAAATCGCTGAAAAAAGTTTGGTCTCAAAAGGGCCGCCGCAAATTTTATGTATTAGAAGTCACGAAAAATCCAGCTACGTACAAACCCCGCTCAAATCCATTTCCGTTCCTTTTTTGATAAAAGTATTTTTTAATCACGTCGTTCCCCTGAATATTGCCAATCTTGAATCAAGCACATCTCTCTATACTTGTTTGTGACGTGTGAGTGCCTTGAATCTTGAATGAATGTAATGGAACTTTGAGTTGAAAAATCTCAAATTACAAAAAGTCTCCCTTTTCTTTCATCATCATATCGGAAATGTGTAATATATCTGTCTATACAAGCTTAATCTTCTTTTTCCCATTTGCTTCAGAGCCTCTTCTCAGAACTCACTCTCTTTTCTCTTTATTTAGACTTTTCTCTCCAGCAACCTTAAAAAATTTCTCCAGTCTCCAGATCTTAATCACGTGATGAAAGTGAAAGACCCCCTTTCTCTCTCTTCATGTACGACGTTTGACGAACACGTTACATAAAAATAGACCTAGCAAAAAAAATCTTATTTATAGGTTTTCATTTATGTTTTCCTTCCTTTTCATCTTTTATTTCTTTCATTTATTCTTCTCTCTCTCAAAAAGAAGAAGGATTGAGCAGCTGATGCTTTATTCCTCCGTTTTTCAATCTTCACCGTTTCCTCCTTCGTCAAAGGCATTTAACATCTGCTTCCTCCTCATCCTCCTCCTTATCTATTGAAAAGGAGAAAGTCAAAGTAAAAACGCAAATATATAATAATATGTATACTCGCATATATAAGTAAATACATATCAAGGGCATCTTTTCTTTCTCCGTCTTCTTCTTCTTCATCTTCCACAAAGGAGAAAAATACGCGCCAGCTGAAAGAAAGGATGATTTATGACAAGTGTCTTTTATCCTCGTTATTTCCTCCATCTCGGGAAAAAAATTCCTGTGCATGGTCTTCTTCCCTCCACAGCTTTCTCTTTATATGCATCTTTAGAAAGAACATTTTCCCAGTTGAAGGATCGCATCTGGGCACGCATACGCTCGCTCCTCTTGTTTCGAGTACTTTGGGGACCATCTGCATAAAAATCTATTAGCTTTTGGATGGAGGAGAAGAAGAAAAAAGAAATAATAATATTTTTTATTTTCACGACTCCTGTTTATCCTTATCCTTACATAACTTTCTTCCTCTTTGCCCGTTTCTCAATGATAAGGAGAAAGTCAAGTGCTTGGAAGTACACTTCTTTTACCCTCCACACGTACGAAGAGAGATATGCATAAATACAAGGAAAAGAGAAAGCATATCATTTAGCATAAGTTTTGAGGAGAAAGTGCGGCGGCGGTGTTTGTGCCCATTCATTATTATGTAATGCGGAAGTCGAAATTTCCATTCAGACATGGGTTTTGCGTCCCATGTTTTGGTCGGAGTTTGTGAAGTGACCCTCGATTAAATATTAGTGCATTGCTTCATTTACCTCCATTACTTCCAAGTGACAAGACGGGGAACGACCAAAGCGTCTAGACATTCCAGATTACGATATGACGGAATGCATATATATATTTTAATGCAGTGGCATTCATTAAAAACATTGCGTGAAGAAAGTGGGAGAAAAATTCATTGTCTTGAGCCTTGACTTGAGTTATTATCTGGAGAAATTGTGTTCATGTTCTGAGAGAGGATATGCATAATGCATTAAAATATCGTGGAGAGGAGAAAGTTATATAAAGAATGCTAATTGGTAGCTGGTCGGCTCGATAGGGCTTTTTGGTTAGTTCAGGTAATAATTTATAGATGTTTGGCATGCTTTACTGGATAAAACGGCTGATGCGGGCTGGATCCTCTGGCGTCCAATATGCTTACACGACAAGTGCCATAAGAGATATTAAGTATTTAAAAAACCTGGCCGACGATAATTGCAGGAACTGGAGGTAATAAAATGCCATGATCCAAAATTTACGGCAGGGCTGACTAATACTCTGATGAACTCGATGGTAAACAACTTTTATCTGCTTAAAATTTGGAATTCATGTATACTTTTTAACATCTAATTCAGTTATTTTTAAAAGACAAAAGTCCTACAATGTATGATACATAAATCCCAAGATCGCCAAAAATAAATTGTCTGATCTATAATTTTAAGCAAACTTGAAGAGTTTTTCTGGCAATAATCAAATATTACATCCCATCATTTTAAAATCATCCCAATTTTCTAAATCAATCTTCCGTGAATCAAAATCCACCTCCAGATTTCACTGTGTCTGAAATTAGTCGGCCCTGATCACAAGCACACTGGATAATTCAATAGCTTTCGTCCCCTGATTACAATACCCCGCTGCCATCCAGCTCCCAACTAATAAATTATCAACTAAAACGACCATTCCGACTTTACCTAATGTGTACAAACGCACACACACACACTGGAAACTCAAACGGCCTAACCTTTCTCCCAAACTGACATTAGAACTCTCGGGCTTTCCAATCAACTCGAAAGTGCGCCTATCCCATTCCCCTGATTTAGAGCATCTGGCATGAACCCAGCAATTTCCCTATAATGAGGGTACAGTTCAAAAAAAGGCTTAAGCCTCATCCTCCACCACACACATCCCCATCCAGTGTGAAGGTGGCCATCAACCTTTGAGAGTGAAAAAATGCACGGGTGAAAGTCGCTCAGGGAAAGTCTTTTCCCTTCAAAAAATCTTCTACATCCGAAAAAAACAACTTTTTTAAAGAGATAGAGTTACATCACTAGTATTTACCAAAGTGCTGTACTTTCTCCTCTTAGATTAGATTTTTTTCTGTAGGAATATTTCGAATGAAAAATGTTTATTGCCTCGGTGTGTACAAGCATGAACCCGAGTTTTTTACGGGAGGAAAGGGCATGTAAATTGCTCGATTTATTTGAGTTACGTAAACTGCTGCTAAAAGAAGAAGAAGGAAAAAGTTTATACACGACACTCAAGCTATGACTTACACTTTTTTCCCTTGCTTTCATTTTTCATCTTTTATTTCCTCCTTTTCTCCCTCCACTCATCCGTCTTTCTGAAGATGAGTGTCTGGTGCGTTCCATCAAATAAAAAGGAGCCAGTTTTCGAATGGCATGGTTTGAGAGTTGAGGCGAAATTGGCATTTTGAGTCGGAGCTGGAGCTGAAGAGAGGGAGAGAAAGTTTTTTTAGCTTTCCATTTCATTTCTCTTTCGCGTGCCATATTGCGCCAGTGAATAGTAGGCCCGGGAGAAGAAGGCTGGAAGGAAGTTGTAAGCGCTTTTTATGCTCACGCTTTATTGCCAATAAGAACTAATGACGCACTTTTCCAGAGACACCTTTTGGCCAGAGGAAGTCAAAGGCGAGATGGCCGAGGCTGAACGGAGGCTATTATTCAAAGGAGCTGTTGTTCACAAGACACAAGATGTGCCGTTTAAAAAAAGAGAGAAAACAAAAGATACGACGGCTTTCACCAAATTATTTACCGTCTTACAAACAACAATAAGCTTTTTATGGGCATATTGACTTTTGAGGTTTTATTATTGACAACTTGCTCATTTTGCCGGGTTTGCTTGAGATAGTTTGACCGCATGGATTGACGTGGTATGGATATTTTCAATCGGTTTTCTTTTCTAACGGGGCGATGAGGGTGGCGCTGTCCTGACCCTCGAGGTCTATTGATGGAATCGATGAGTCAAGCTTTGAATCTTGGGCGGATGCTAAGAAAAAGTTTAGACTAAATGAGCTGGATAAATTAAATTCGAACCAGCTAATTTAGCTTTTTCCTCAGTCTCCTTCGCCTTTCTTTTCCTCGCCCTCCAGTCCCAGAGGCAGGCTAACGAGACTGCAACAACGATCACTGCTATAAGGCTCCCGACGACGGTGAGTGTCAGCCAAACCGTGTATTCCGTTGGGGTCTTACCGAAGGCTGGTGTTGTGACGTTAGGCTGCTGAGCAACACTCGCACTGACATTAGACTTACTAGACTTGGTCGTCGTCGCAGCTTTAGTAATAGCCGTACTAGAAGTTTCAGTTGTGGCCATGATTCAAACTTTATCTTCAATTTTTGCATGTCATAATAATCATAATGTCTTTTTAAATCAGGTTCTGATATTAAGTTAAGTCCATACTGAACATGAGTTTTTACGTTTCAAATAAAAAATCATAAAGAAGATTATGAGGATAAAGATGAGTGTTTGATTTCGCACGGAAAAAATTTCCATGACTTTGTGCCTTTAATAGATACTTGAAAGTTATATAATTTACAAGTGACTATTCGCGTTTCAGCAGTTCGAGGTTGAGATTCGCCTATTGACATAATACATGATTTCAGTCAATACTCGATTGAAATGCATTTGACAGTTGGCTCAACACTTTCGGGTGACCTCCTATTCAAAGGACTGTAATTGAGGTTGTAAATATCCTCCGTCGGAAAGTTTTGATTGAACTCGTTATTTAGCTTTGCAGCTTCGGTTTGAGTTGGGCTGGAGTTGGACGGTGCCGGGGCCATTTGAAACTGAGGTGACTCGAAGTCGAATTGAACCGGAATAAAGTATACCCTGTCACTGCCACCTTGTAAACAAATATTTAGACAAAAAATGCTGTTGAAAATATTGTTGGAAATTATTTACGAAAATTGGGGAGTTGCACCACTCATCATACCTCGACCAAATCTCCTAGCTCCGGGAACATTTCTGAGGTGCCACTGTCTCAGGACGTACAGGAGAAGGACAAGAAAGATAAAGAGGATGAGCATAAAAATTCCCACAAAAACTAACCTCCTTTTGTCCACAAATTCTATTTCTTCTGGTTGGACCCCGGGACAACTGAAATCGATTGAAGAAATGCTTTACATTTAGCAATGTCGTGTATTGATTTCCATAAAATATGGCTGTGTGGGGGTACACAACTTGACTGACTTACTAGCATTCAGATTTACAGGCCCGGCAAGTGTCCACGCACTTGGACTGGTCGCACGCAGTGTAAATGTTACAATCGACGGGAATGTCTGGGCTAAATATAAAATTCGATATAAAATTAGCACAAATACATATATGAACAGTCGAATTGTTGTATGGTTGGTATTAATAATCGGTGTCAACTCACCCCAGACAAAAGATGTCACAGTCTACTGACATCCTTCGGAATAAGCAGGAAGAAGTCAGGGATTGACAGAGTCAAAAAGATTGTGAATGATGATAAAAGGTTAGTTGTTCGTGTGATGTTGAGTGAGAGTTGATAAGTTGACATCGATGACGAGTTGAAGATATTGCCAATTGATTGTCTCACTTTTCCCATTTTCATTTTCTACACGGAATCTAGACAAAGACAAAGACAAGTCAAGTTTACTCCATATCTAAAAGCCATGGCATCGTTGATTTTACCGTATATACATTTACGTGTAAAACAAATTTAAAATGAAAATAAATTACGAATCCAAAACTGGTCAGTAACGCAAAGCAAATTATCTCATTTTTTAAAATTCGAATGCTCATGTTCATATGACCTCTTTCCAAATTCCGAGCATTAAATGTTTTCACTCTCCACACACCACGACTAATTAAAGCCAAAATGCAAAACCATAAAGAGAAAAGAAGTCTCAACTGCCTGGATAAATGGCGAATAAATGCAAATGGCTTGACAAATCTTCATTACAAGCATTCATGTAGCAGGATATTAGCACAATCATAATTGGCTCTTCAGAGCTCATGCAAATTGTGCAGTTTTTCTCCTCAAAATTAAATACAGCGTTCACTACCGGCTAACCATGAAAGTGTGTTTTATGCAAATGTTATTACTGCAATAATCATAAATTTATTTAATTTTCGGCTGAAAAGGACACTACAAATCCAAAACATCAAAAAACCATGTTTCCGTTTCAAATACTCGTGAAGTTTGGAAATACTCAATTATTTGTCTCCGAGAAAAATTGCCTATGACTTTATTTCAGTACTTGTAACCGTGAGACGATAAAATTGCAGTTACGTCGATGGTTATCGGGCTTGTAACGATTATAAACGGTGTCAACTGTCAGCCGATTTCCATTTTAGTTGCTCAATTTCCCCCTCTTCCTTCCAATACATGTATGAAACTTTCTCTTCGTTGAAAATATAAGTGATGGGTTTTTCTTGCCTAATTTTCCCCTTCGAAAATATATAATCATTTTGCCAAAACTTGATTCTGATCACGTTGCTCTGACTTGTCGTCATCACCCGGCTAAATTTTTCTCCTATCCAAATGCCCCTACATTCAAACCCCCAATCGTTTCATAAATTTTGCATTCAGTCATTCCTCTCCACCGTCTCGAAGAGTTTCACTGCTCATCGTTAAAACCTCCAGCGAGTATGTATCAGCTTAAAGCTTTCTCCAGTTTCTGCATCCGACATCTGGCTGCTCTCCAGTATCTTTAAATAATTTTCACAAGTCTGTATTTTGGTCACGTGACCGTACCTTCTTCCCTTTGAAAGCCAACTCATGCTGACACGATAGAGAAATACATAGTTTTTTCTCTCTTCTCCAGCTTTCTCCAGCACCCCTATTTGTGATGATATGAAGAAAAGTAATAGAATAAAGTGGAGTTTAAGGGCGGATTAGAATGGATGGCCGAGAAATGGCCGTCATCGATGTCATTACGCTCAACTTGGGCATGGATGGACAGAGGAAAATGCTATAAAAAAAGAAGCCATTTCCGAGGAAGAGAAAGTTTTTTTTTGCTCTTGGAGGAAAGGTATAACGGATCAATTTGGCTAAATTGAAGTAGCATGAGAGAATGGAAGTGGAAAAATAAAGGGGAGGAAAAAAATGTTGAATGAGTCAAGTTTCCTCCGGGTGTAATGAACTATTTCGGAGTAGTAAGTACAGGGCACACACACATACTACACTCCAGAGATGGGGATTCAAACGCGACGATAAATAATGCACAAGTGCCTCATGCAATTTACGAAGTTGGAGGGGGAATGGAGGTTATACGTGCTCCTCCAGAATGTAACTGGAAAAGAATGCCGTATGGTACATATCTCAATCATCTCAATATCTTAGAAAAATTTGTGAAGGACTTTCCTTTGTGTCAGAAGTCAGAATAGTTAACTATCTAAATTACTTTTGCAATTGAAATGCATTTGTGGATTGATTTTGGTGCCATTTCCGACACTTTAAGGTTGTCCAAAATATTTCCACAAAAAATATGATCAAAGGAAATTTTTCTTTCATTATCTTCAAAATTCATTCGCTTCAAAAGTTTATGTGAGAATGCTTACAATTCAAAACCCTTACGATTCTATTTTCGGTGAATTCCTTGTTGAGTTTCCCTGCAAATAATCCGCGCATCTTGCAAATAACAGGAAGGTACTATAATAATATAATTAGTATAATTCTGAAAAGGTTGTTCGAAAATTCTTTCCTCAAAGTTTGGAGTGTCTGTTCTCAAACAATAAACTCGCAAAGTTGTGTGTGTCCAATCTGACAAAACGCTCATGGCAGAAACAACAATGGGAAACAATCAGGGTCTCGCGACCTCAGGTCTGTAAACAGTGCTAAATGAACTAATGAGTTTTTAATATTCATGAGTGGAAGCACAATGGAGATGTAAAATAATGATAAGAATATGTGCACAAACCCATGGTGCTTTCTCCATTTAAAATATAGCTCCCCGTGTTTTCACGCCCCACTGCCAAAATTTCATTTTTTCCGGTAGGAAGAGTTAAAGAGACGGAAATGTTTACCTTTTCATGAGAACTCATACTCGTTCAACTATAAATTTCGAAAGTCAACAAAAGTCAAAAATGTATAGATTCTTGTACACGTTTTTCCCCCTCTGTATTGATGCAAAGCACACAGAGATGAAATGGTTGATGTTGTTTGAACACAAAATGAGCTCTTCTCTTGAACCCACGTAGGTAATTGTATTTCCATTCAGAGAGAATTTCCTCGAGGGGAATTTCAAAGTAAACTTTTCCGCAAATATATATATATATATATCATACATATTGTAACTTTTTCTGGTGAGAGGTGAAATTAAGGCTTAAAAACAGACTCGCTACTTATTTTCCATACATTGAATAGCGAAACAGAAAAAAACATTCGCTTGTAAATATGTACATTAGTATATTATTATGCCATATAATTATCGATTCCGTGAAGATTACCGGCACGAAATTACCCGATAAAAATGAAATCTACTGAAGTTCAAAAATTGCCGAATGACGCAAAGTTTTGTGATTTCAATGAAGAATGTCACGTTTTTTTGGAAAATTAAAAGAAAAATTCACAATTTCAACGCATATTTTTAATTATACCTAATTATATAAAAATGTAACATTTTATAAACAAAAATGCTGCTTCAAGATATATACATAGAATAATATGACCGCTTCCAAAGAAAAAAACAACTATAAACCTAAACCTGAATTAAATTTTGGTTAGATTTGGGCGTTGCTCCGTGTTTATTTTCCTGGGACCCGACCCAGGTAAAATAACGTCCTTTTTAAAATCACCCAGGATAATTTCCTGCCTTGTGAACTTTCCAGCTATCCTTTGCATCAGATATAGACAAAACCTTGGCATCTCATTTCAGCTCATGTATGTCTCATTGCATATACGTACATAGGTATGCATAATGCACAGCGGATAATGTACGTGAAGCCAATAGAATGACGATATGATGTGCTCGCAAAAGGCAACAACGTTTTTGATGTCATTATTTCTCCCTACTTGAAATAAAGACCTAGTTTTACCTCGTCTACTTGAGTAAATCAGTATTGCATTGTTCCTCCTATTCTGATTGTGTGGCAAGCTGTGCTACTGAAAAAAAGGGAGAAAATATGATTTCAAAAGACTTTCAGCTAAATGATGGCAAAAAAGAGAGACATAATGACAAAAGGGAATTTTTTTCTTGGTGACGAAGCCCATTTTCGTAGAAAACATAATGCCGTCCATTCATCTCTTCATTATGCCGGGGAAGAGAAACGCTATGCTTCCCTTCATGTGCTCCATAATGCTTTCTTTCTTTCGCTTCCTACAGCCATTCTTCAGTTTCGGCATAAAGCCTTTTATACATAAAAATAGTATGACTTGGAAATGTTGAAGTGTTTACCGAAAATGTGTGCTAACAAAGTAGGATACCGTAGCTGAATAGATTGAAGCTAATATCGATGCAGGCACATGCTTGGCCGTCTGTCCATGAGCAACTGATATATGTGTGTAGGTAGTTTGTTTTTTTTCATAAAGATAGTCTGAAGTTGACTTTACTGTCTATCAAATTATTAAAAATTACAGAATGGCAAAACGTGGACCAATTTTAAATTAAAATCATGTCAAGTAAATTCTTCCCATTCTTGTCAGCTACGTACATAATACTTCCTCCCAGTCCGATTTTATTGAAGACAATTTTATATTAGGCTACGAAATGTAGCATGCAAAACAAAGATGAATGTTGCCTCATATTTATTGTTTAAGCACCTTACGTTCCGTGTGGATGCATATCATTTTACTCGAGAGATTTTTTGCCTTTCATTTTCATCCCATCAGAAAATTTCCAGTTGCTGGCAGCAGTTGTCAGTGTGTGCATACTTTCTCCGTATCATTACAGAACACAAGATGGGCTGACAAAGCCCTCATGCGTGATATGAAAATCGTGTTGAGGACATGAAGCTATAAGCATACACACTTTCTCTTCTTCTTCTTCTTTAATCTTGCTGGAAGCAACAAAGGGAAAGCATGCGTTACTTCAAGTACACACATTGCACAATTCATACTCTCGTTGTTCCGGGAAGCGGCACGTTCTCCAGGCGAAAATCGTAGGGCAATAATATACTTTTATTACATTTCCCCCAAAAAATAAATTTGGCAATAACGGTAAAGGAATTTTAGTAAAAAAAGAGAATTTCAATTTTTGAAGCAGTGGGTAAAAGTTCTAGTTAGTATTACTATAAAAGTCCATGTAACAAGGCAATTTGGAAAGCTATTGCGTTAATTCAATTTGAAATGTATCCAATTTACAAAGTTATTTATTCGTAAACGTTCATTAAGAAATCATCAAGTTTTGATGTGAGTACAACCTTACTTAAAATGCAAATTAAAAAGGAGCTGAACATGTTCCCTCTTTTTTATAGCTCGCCAGAAACATGCAAATTTGGTTTCAATTTAACGCTGCGGTTGTGACTTTTGAGTTTGGATAGTAGACATTGTTTCATTTCATATTTTTCAAAGTTTGCGCATCATCCTTTTCGCAGACGTGTAGCGAATTACATTTTCATGGGCAGAACCACACGACACCGAGATTAATTTTTAAAAAATGTCGTGAGAATGAATATTTTTGCCTGTGTTCAGCGAAAAAAGCCAAAGAAAGCAAAGTACAGCGAAACTTCTTTATAGCAACTTTCTTAAACAACAATTTTTATACGAATAACTTCAAATGATATCTGCATACATAAAAAACGTTACGTTGTTACAGAGAGAGCGTTTGAATATAATGTATATGTAAAAGAGAAAAATCTGCTTATGTAGAAATAGTTTTTATACAGAATTTACTCATACAAAGAGTCCAAAGTACGTAGCTTCTTTAATTTACGCATTCTCATTTCAGAGTAGAAAACTCTTGTATTGCGTGACACAAAAGCAAAGTCGGCGTGTGTACGTAGCATATTATACTTCCTGAACTTTCGCGTCTGATAAAATATTACAAGTCTGACTTTTTTCCAACTTTCTCCTCAAATTATCTTGCGATGAGTTCACACTCTCTGCAGTCGCAAGAAACGTAGGAAACGTGTGGGAAGAACGAAAGTTGTAGGTTGTGTGTTGTTATACACCCTGCGACCTAGAAACTGGTTGGACAGGAAGGGAGAAAAAATGGAAATAATGAATTCAGAATGTGTGAATGAAATGATAAGTGGGTGAGTCGCATGAACTTTTCCAAAAATGAGTTCAGCTCGTCAGCCACGGTCATAAAGATGGCAGGAGAGAGAACGAACTTGTTTCACTCTGTGGAAATGAGTTTTGTCTTTTTCAGTTCTGAAAATTACTGGAAGTAAACGATACAGACTTTGTCTTCCTGTAAGCCATCCATTGTACGTGTTCTCATTGTTACCTTCTTTATTAACAGTCTCACCCCGTCGTCGAGGTGGACTCAATGGAAAAGTTCCTGGAGAAAGTAAAAATGGAGAAAGTGACACAATGATGAAAGAGAAGAAGAGACTACTTTTCCTTCGCTGTTTTCTTTTTTCTTTAGCAAAGTCATTGTAACACGCGAATAGTATATTCCTTTTCATCTGTCACGGACAATACAGTTCCTCGCGCCATAACAGATTTAGGGAAAAAACTTTTTTTGTTTTTGTCCCAGCTGTAAAACACATATATATATATACGAAAGAAGAAAGTTGAAACAATGAGTGAAAGTGTGTGTGTGGATTTTAGCCTCAGCTTTTGTCACTTGCGCTTTATTACTCGTGACACCATCAAAATGAATGATTGATGAAGGTTTTGAAATAAACATGATTTAATTAACTTTTGATAACTACTTTTTTTATTGTATTTACAGGAGAGAAGGGGTGCAACAGTCTTCAACAGTAACCGTGTGTGTGTCTTCATTGCGGATGGCTACATGGAGTTGTGGGAAAAGGAAATCGGTAAAAATACACAAGGAGAAAGTCAAACTCTTACAACGTAACTTCCAGACTCAGCTCGTCCAAAACGAAATGGGAGGAAAAATTGGATATCGTCAGATTTCGCAGACGATACATCTTGGAGAAAGTTGACAGAGTTGTCATTGGATGAAAGAGTGAAAGTGACTTGGAGAAAAGAAATAGGCTGACGGTACAATATTCCTTTCGGAGATGTGAGTGTGGGAATGGGATGTTCAGAGAAGGAATGAAAAAAGAGACTAAACTTTTTTCTTATACTTTTTCCCATTGATAAAAATAAGAGAACTTGGAGAAAGTTAGCAGGAGAGAAATACTTCAGGGCACCTATGTATAGATGCCAATTGTTTGGTTGTATTGAAATAGTTTTTTTCTTCTTTTCTCATATCTCTCTACACAAAAGGACGAGACAAATCTGTTGAAGCCGAGAGAAAGTTGAAGTTGACGGCATATCATTGTTAGAAGAATGGTAGGAGAGAGACCGATTTGACGAAATAATGGACAAAGCGTACTACACATTGTTGGGAAATCTACTTTCACTGCCGGAAATGGGATAAAAAGATGAACAACGATATCGGTTACGGTTACAACTTCAAGTGGCCAATAAAACCGTTAAGGATTCGCCCTTTCTGAGCCAAAGAGAAAATTGCAATAATACCGATTTACTGCGGAAAAGTCGACTTTCCTCTTTTCTAATAAATTGGAAGTAAAAACGTCGCTCGCAGAAGGAAAAAACTTGAAATGGATGGAAGTTCAATTGAGTTAGATGCAATAAGAAATGGAAGAAAATAAATTTTCTCAACTACATTTACTGAGTATATCTGAAACCCATATTTTTTGTGTGCGTGGGAGGATAATAAAAAACGAGTTTGACGTGCTTCACTAAAAAAGTAGGTACAAGTTTTAAAAAAAGAGAATAAGAATGGAACGATGATGATTGATTGTCCAAATCTGAAGGAGGAATGTGCACTGGATTGAATAAAACCTGAATGAATGAATGAATACCCTTCCATGCATATCTCTCTAATACTATTTTCTGAGGATTGACTTTCCCGGAAATGGAGAAAGCATAAGTTGATGAACGCCACCGGCAATTTTCCAGATAAACCAAATGAAAGAAAGTGAAGCAATAAAAGAAAAGGAAATGCTGAGACGGTCTCTGGATAAATACAAAATTGAATGAGTATAGATAAAGGTATGTTTGTGAGTTGGTTCTGTTCCTCTACAATATTGCCCCATTGACACAAGTCTGATCTTCTTTCCCTCGTAAAAAAGCAAGTCGGAATGGCCATTTAGGAAAAGAAAAAAGTTTTAGTGAGTGAGTGACAAGAATAAAAAGTGCACAATTTCCTAAATGAAAAGGAAAGAAGAGAAACTGCGTTTTTTCCTCCATAAATGAATGACTTGACCGTTGTCTCTGTGTGCGTGCGTGTATACCTCTGACTGACTGTGCACTTTCTCCTTAGGAAAAACTTTTTCTCGAGGAGGATGATGCTTTCTCCGTTCTGGAAAATGATTTTGTTTAGCTAGCGCTCGCCTTTCCCTTCTGCTGACGATGCAGAAACGCGGAGAAAAAACAAAATAGTCTAGTGCCCAAGTCTAATGCAAAAGGAGAGACCGCTCAGTGTGATGAAGTTGATGAATGATAGACTCCACGCGGCTTTCTCTCTGTAGAAGAAAAAAGTTGGTGTTTTTTATTATACCCTGAAATTTGGGAAGAATGAAGAAAATGAACATGTTTTTGTCCGGTGGAATGGCACTGGACGTAACAATAACGTGTGCCGCACGAAACTTTCTCCAAGATATTTTTAGTCCCAATAGTTGAACGTAAGTGAAAAGAGAAAGTGCAAGAGAGAAAGTAACGGAGTGATTATGTGTGCGCTCATTCTTTGCAAAGGGAGCAGTCGCAGGGGGCAGCCGTCACGACGAGCAACTCTCAAAGAGAATAATCATAACGCTATAAATCCTCCTCCAGACCATAGATCGAACGCCAACTTCAAGAATAATCCTCCAAACGCCAAGGGCTTCAGCACCAAGAGAAAATCCATTAAACGGGATTCGAACCTCGTGAAAATCAATGATGACGAGGAGGTCATCATCCGCTCCGATGACAACCATCTCCCGCTCTCGTCAACCAGAAAGGACAGCCATCATCTTGTTACTGACTCGGGAGAAAAATGGCATTATCATAATGGCTATGAAGGGACAACAGTAGGAAGAAAACAATATGACGATGACAATCTCAATAATGATGCTAACGATAATAATAATAAGGACGGTGGCATTCTTGCCAAAACCCGTAATCACAATAATGATGATAGGAAAGGAGGAGTGAAAGTGAAGAGTAGTCCTTTCTCTCCATTGTCCAAACTAGGCCAAACTTTCAATGAAGACTATGATGATACAAGAAGAAATGAATTGAGAGAGAGTGGAGAAAACGACCATAGCCATAGCTCCTGTCACGCCAAACTTCTTTCTTGTGACAACCAATACAAGCCGAAGCCGAACAAACAACGGAGGGTTGTAGAGAATGATGAAGTTATGAGTCTGGCACAGTTCCAGGTCACAGCGGAACTCGGAGGAGGAAGGGCACAGCAGGGGACGTGGGCTGACAGGAAAACAATGTTTGATCATCATCAAGGCGAAGAAGATTCCTCATTATTGGATGAGCGATCAAGGAGGATGTTGGTGCGCGAAAAAATAATTAGTGATGACGACAGCCCCATATCAAATTGTGGATGTGAAAGAACTAGAGGAACGGGAGGTTACGTCGTCTCCCTCTCCTCAGCTCATGATGAGATTAGTTCTAAACTGAGAAAAGTTGAAAATAAGATTAGTTTAGGAAACAATGGCAAATCCACTTTATGTGATAATCCAATCAGAAGTAAAAAGTTAAGTGAAAGCAGGACAATGTTGAAACTGAGGGAAGGGTTGATTAGATTACGAAATTTAGTTCAAGAAGACACAGCCCTGGCTTCAGCCGGTTCCGGGTCACGTCGTCAACGACTTAATTACGGCGGCTCGGACGTGTTCAAACTGTGTCACCTCGTTGTAGCCCTGCTCTGCCTTTTAACTGTGCTCAGCTGTCAAGCTAATTGCGCGGAATTAGGACGAAGAGAAGACAAAGACAAGTCAGTTGGAGTTGGGGGTGGTGATGACGAAGCCGTTCGACTTGGACGGAGCCCAGAGCCTCCTCCAGATGCCTTCGCTGAGTCAGCTGAGATGAGATCGAACAACCTAACAACACTGATGGGCATTTCCTCTCTGTTTAATTCTTCATCCCTTGAAGATCTGGTCAATCGAACGACGACTCATGTTGAAGACGATGATCAACACCCATCTCACGAGATGGGGAAGCGGAGTGCCGCTGCAGACCTCCAAAATGGATCGTCTGTAATCGCTGACAAAAACAAATTGAGCCAATTGATTGAAACAACTGATGATAGTGATTCATTTAGTAGTACTACGGATGATAATGGTAATGGGGAAGGTGTTGAAAAGAGGAAAAATAAAAGGAGTAATGGGAGCAATCAAAACCAGCCAGTGGAAAGTGATGACATTACCACAACTCATCAAAATAATCACAGCGTGAGCACTTCCTCCGAGAAAACAGATGTGGAGGAGATGGTGGAACAAGACCATTTTCGGTATCATCAAATCACTGAAGAGCTCAAGATAAGGAAGGGTGGTGAGAGGGAACACGGTTCATTTGAGAAGATGAGTGGCGACCAGCCACCACCACAGCTTGGCTTTTACTACAAAAGTAAGTTTTTTTTCTTAAAAAAAGGGTTTTTCTTTATATAAAAAAGTAAAGTAGACCACAAAATTAATTTACTTGGACTTTCCCATTACAATCATTTTTCTGCTTCTGAGGTAACTTTAAAACGGAACAAATTGGAATGTTGGGGAATAGCATCCAGGACCTCAGCGTTTAAGATGCTGGGTCGCCAGGGCCTTCTGAAAACCGACATTCAATACAGATGTTAAAATAACGTTTTGATGTACAAAATTTATTTATATTGTCTATTTGCCAATTGCCGCTGAAAATTCGAATTAATTATTAACTATAATAGCGTTGTGGCAAAAACTTCGGTCCCAACTTTATTTTCTTTTTGCCAGGGCCTTGCCGAGCACGATATGACATCCAGCTGGCATTTGCGTGGGTTTTGTAGGCACCTTCAGAAAAAATATTGTTATCGCCATCATGACCATCACCATTATGATTATCGTCGGCTGATGATTCTTTTTCCGTGCATTACACTCTTCATGATTTTCCCTTTTTTTGCCAGCTTCGCTTCATACTACATTATGAAACCCCATTTTTTCTGCTTTTGTAAAGCAAGAAACTGTCCGGTCTAGTTTCCAGTTTTGTGTTCGAGAATGGAAGCATGACCCTCTCTCTCTATCTAAGTTCCCGTCCTCCAAGAGTAAAAAAAACGTTGGCAGTGTGCCAACCATCGAATGAATGGGAAAAGGCCGACTTATTCTACATTCATTACATGATCCGATGCCGGCTGTTGAACCACTGTAGGGAAAAGAAAGTGAAAGAAACTGACCAGATTTGAAGATCAAAAAACCTTTTCACTGTAACAACAGGATTGGCAACACAGCGGTTTTCCAGACTTGTGCATAAAAAATATTACCGTGCTTTTTTTTCTTCTGCTCTGCTACTGCTGCTTTCTTTCTGAAGGGAAAAAGTTACCTAAACGAATGGAGCGAGAAAGGAGAAAGTTTTCTCATAAAAGTTGAAACGTTTCGTTTTTCCCCATTACATGTACATACTTTTCCATTATACAGTTGGGGAAAGTCTGTGCTTTCCCTACTTTCCCTCTCTCTCTCTCTCTCAAACATGCTTTTTCCGCTCTCAGACGTTTTCTGTTTTTTTGCAAAAAAATACAAGGATAAATTCAACCATGGGAAAAATATGTAGTGGACCCTTGCTCAATTCAAGCAGATTAAATGGGGAAAGTACAAAACACACATATTTTTTGCATCTAGGAGAGAGTAAGTAATGTGGCGGTAGAGTGTTTTCTTGAAAAAGAATACCACCGCCGTAAAAATACGCAATTTTTTCTATAAATTCCTCCTTTTTTCTCGAGCTGCTGAATCGACGAGTGAAAGTGAAATATCAAAGGAATCCAGGAGAAAGTTCACGTGCGTATTTTTTTTGAAATAGCAAGCTTTTTGACTCACTCTGCCTCTGTGAGAGCAACTACGCTTCTTGTTTATCCCGAAGAAAAAAAGTTTTTGCATTTGCGGTTTTTTTACTTGAGCTGAAGTCATTGGGAAAAGGTCTTTCTCTCGCGCGCTCTTTCTTCCTTTTCCCACTTTCTCCATTAGCCCGGCACATTTTTCAATTTAATGGAATGTGAGAGTTTTGTCGAGTGGATGAAAAAGAAATTGTTAGGCGCGTATACATATATATATGTGGGAGTGCTGGAGAAAACAAACTTTCTCATTTGGCTAATTGACCTTTATCTCGCATTTCCCGAGCTTTCAAAAGCTAAGATTATACCAAAGTATTTGAGACAGGGTAAAAAATAAGGAAGTTGGTATTTAGTTATCAGGAATTCCGGCCCAGATGAGGATACTTATTATTAGATATAGCACCCCGATGGTATCATAGCCTTAGTCAAGAGTCAACAAAAGTGAGGGAGTGCACATTATCATAATTTATGACGGAAAACAAGCTTTTATACCTCGCACAAATCATCAGCTAATGTTTGATAAAAATGACTAGCTGCAAGAGGTGAACAAGCCCTTACAAGTAATTTATTGGGGAATTTTTAGTTTTGGACAGCCCTTGTGAAAATAATATTTTCAGCGTTTTTTATGATTACGTACAACTATTAACTAGTAAACTTGTCGCAAACTTACGGCACGAAGCCATTTTAAATTGAATTTAAGTTGATGTTGTGGACAAGTTCAAGACCAAGAAACAATTGACTGTAACGGGATCGATTGATCGTGGTTGTAAAACGTTCCCTCCGGTCCTTCCACATTTCCCGACCAAATCAAGAAATAAGAGTTATTTTAGAAATATCAAATCCTTAGTGATTCAAATGACACCTTAACTGTCTGCCTACATTTACGCATTATACAACATCAGCGTAATAATAATATAGATGTCAAAGCCTTCAGCAATTCCATTTTACCCATCGACTATTTTTCCTAAGGAGGTGTCACAATCACATGCTCATAAGTTAAGACCGGCTTAATTTTGCCGAATGAATAAAAATCTATACTCTTAATTCCGATCCTTGTTTTTTCAACATTACCCTTTCTAACCTCATTACACTTTCTCTCATACCGCATCTTGGTCGAAATGAAAAAAAACTTTTTTCCTTCCTTTTATAAAAGCCATGTGATTCCAATAAGAAAAAAGGTGGAAGTAAAACTTTAATAAATCATGATTAGACCTCACCTCATTGCACAGCTTGAGTGCACTTTTCTCTCTCTTTCTTTCTTACTTTTCTAGTCAATAGCTTGGAGGCAGTTGTCAAAAAATATATTATATCTCTTCAGTTATTACGCCTAAGCTAATGAGCTCTTTTGGCATATGGCTGTAGGCCAGTAGTAGCTTTCCTCCAAACTGATCCATTAGCCTTTTCTTCTTTGTAACTTCTTACAGAGTGAGTGAAAATGATACTTTCACTTTTTTGGCCAAGTTCCACTAAACCTGTCTCTGTGATATGAGGATAGGCCGTGTAGTTTGTAGTTATTCCAACTTTTGTTGACGAAAAAAGATTAAGTCATTAGGTTAGGTCACCTCTACTGCAGCTGCTTTCACATAGAGAGAGGTTTGATTCCTTTTATTTGCCTTTGGCTGGAGGCTAAAGTCACATAAGAAGGATTTCCTCCTTTCTCCAGAGAGAAAAAGTCTCAATTTCACTTGCTCCCTGCAATTTCTACTAGATCATTTTTACACGGTATTTTTTTCTATTCGTAATAAAAAAGAGGCTTATTAGGAAATGCAGAAAGAGTGTTTGAACATATTTCCTCTATGTTCTTGCTCGAGCATCTCGTCGTCACTCATGCCTTATGCTTTTTATATGAGGAGTTTTTTTTCTGGTGCAATGAAAAACATCCGTTGGACAAGCACACATAATCTCAGACTTTACTTCTCTCTGACTCTCAGGCTACAAGAAACAGGAAGGAATAACAAGTTTTGTGAATGTAATTTTTTCCCCAAGACCAAAAACTTTTGGGCTTTACGAACGAAAATGCTTGCTGGAGTTTTGCGAGTGAAAGTTGTTGTTGTTAGGAAAGTTGGAGAGTACGCGAAAGAGAAATGACTTTCTTAAACTAGTGAACCCACCAAGAAATAAATATTACATCGTAGTAGTTACAAACTTGATGGCTGAATCACATAAAAAAGTAGTCTCATGCATCAAAACTTCCTCCTGCTTTTGCCCGGGACTAGTACATATGTTTCATTATGACTGGCAGCGATTTTGATGAAGACGGGAAATCAGTCCATGTACAACTGTCATTTTACTTATTTGATTTGGGAAGGAGGAAAGGGCATAATGTGTAGAGGAATTTATGACTGTTTAATTACATGTGCCTTCATGTTAATAAAATATTAGGAGGGATTATTTTTGTTGACAAACTTTCTCCGGTGGAGAAAGTAGGATAGTATGAATGACAAATTGCTGGAATATTTTGATAGCATGAACATGTCTCATATCGTACCTTTTTAAGTTTTGCTATCATTATTCTGCATTCTTGTTTGTTATTGGAGCGTGAAATATGTTAAAATCAAAAATGGTTTCTACTTTCCCTCATTTCCATTTCACATTGTTCACAAATGGTTTGCACTATTTCCATTGTATTTTCGAAATGGAGAGTGAAAAAAGTTTTTTTTAAACTTGGAAATGGATCTCTGCGAAAGTGAATTGGCTTTCCGACATTTATTCAGCAACCAAGTGAATTTACCCACTTCTTGCGGGTAATATAAGAAAAGCTCATCGTTCCTAAAAAGTCGAAGTTGAAGGAGAAATTTGTTTGTGCAGATTTGAGAGTTTAGTCGCGCTTCCGGAAACTGAAAAGAATAGAATTGGTGAGTGAAAGCGCGCGCGGCACGTAAAGCGTAGGAGAAACATACCCGGCTTATTTACTTTTTTGAAAAGGTGAAAGTTAAGCTGGTGAAAGAAGACGACTTTCACTTGAACACAACTCCTTCGTTGGAGAGATTGTAAAGAGCTGAGACGGAATGTAAAAATAAAGAAAAAAATCAACGGTTGCCTGTCTGTCTTATTTTTCTGTATTTACGGAGCATTTGAGTAGTATTTGAGCATGGCGTCATGCGAAAACGATTTATGCATATACGTCTTTCGTGGAAGAAAGCACTCCGAATTTGGCAAATCTTTAGGTAATACACCTAGTGACGGGTGTTATTCCATTTTCGTCGCGCTGCTGGATTAAACAGACATTCGTGTAATGCGAGGCTCCTCTTATACCCATTAGGGCAAGTCAAATTTCTTCTTTTTATCATTCAAACTTTTGTTTTTCAATAATTATTAAAGATTTTTTTACAAATACTTGCTAAAGGTGGATACATTAAAAAACATAAATACAAAGGTGGATACAAAACTCAATTACATAAAAAGAACCTTTAAAATAGCAAAAATATTAATTGCTTTTTTCTGTTTTTCCTTACAAAAAGAAAATGAAGCATAGAGTCAGCCATTAGATTTGATGAAGAAATAGAAAAGTACTAAAATAATATTTTAGACATTTCTCTCAATTCTGTATTTGGGTACCCTTAATATCGCTTATAGCTAGGTAGATCTGCAAGAGAGAGATTTCTTCCAGTTGAAGCTCCACGTTCAAGTAGCTGTAGCCACGGAGAAAATTGTGTGAGGAAAAGCGTGTGCCTTCCACCTCGAAATTGACAACTTTTCCGGGAAGAGTAAAAAAATGTAACAAAAACATGGGCACACACAGACTCGCGCCAGAGTAAGTGAAAGCCGTGGAGAAAGAACCAATTGGTTACTGGTGATTCCCTGGTATTCATAATACTATTGAATATACCCATCCCATCTCACAATATGCAACCGTAGACATTCCCTCATACTCATACCTCACGGCAAAATCGTAAAAAGCAAGTATATTTTTCTCCTCTTCACTTGAATTTAACAAAAGTCGAAATTTGTGAAGACAAACTCAATATTTTCCTCTTGAATTGAGCACTCAACGCTGTTTTCCGGTTTTTTCAAATCTTGTCGAACCCCGAAAAAAATAATTTTAGCTCTTTCTTCCCAACTACATAATAAAAGTGCTCTTGTGCGTAACCGTATGCACGCGTGGCCACTACGAAAAAAGCAATAATAAAGTGTAACAAAAGCGAAAGCGAAAAGGCCTGACACACTCTCCTCGTCCCCCTTTAAAAGCATGGGAATAAAAGAGAGAGCAAGTGGTAATATATATGGAAAATAGGAATGGATTGGATGGATGACTCTTCTGCGTATGATGGCATTTTTTTCTTCGAGGTGTATGAGGAAAAGTTGGAGAAAAGTAAACCAATCCATTTCTTCTTCTTCTTGAGCTTTTATTGTATTTGAGTTTGAAGAGAGAGAAAAAAAAGTGCGGAGGAAGAAAGAAAGCTAGAGGCACAGAAAAAAGTTAGCCTCCTCTTCTTTTTGGTTTCAGGGAGTCATTTAGACCGAGAGAAGAGCTAGAAGTGTTATGTACTTCCACTTTCTCTCTCTCTGCTCTCCCTTTCTATTTTTACGTGATCCTTTTTAGGAGAGAGACGAATGGGTGCACGTATGTAAGAGGAGAAGAGGGAGAGAGATTCCACTTTCACCAGAAGAGAAAATTTTCTCTTCTTTCTGTCGGTTAAGGCTCGAATTTACACATTATAAACGTGTGTGGAGGTGGAATACTACTACGTGTTTAGTTTGGATCAATGAACTTACGTAGGCTTCGATATAATTTCTTTCTGCTAGTTAGTTAGTTAGAAGAGATGAAACTGGATAAAGTCTGTGCTAATACTTTCTCGTCTGAAGAAATGCTCTCGGAATATATATTTTGTGGAGGTGGAACAAAGTCCGGGAGAGAAAGTAGGAGTTATTAAAAGAAAAGCAGCTTTAATTAGGATTTAGGATTCGTTTTCCACTTTTTTTTCTCTCGAGAGAGTCTCCTCTCCTGATTTAATTTTTTGCCGAGGTCTTTGTTTTAATATGGCTAAGTGATAAAATGGAGTGAAAGTTGGAGATGAGAGGGATCAAAAGAAGAGAGAATAGATGTGAGAGGCTGAAAGGGTGAAATATATGTTTGTAGTTAGGAGTTTGGAAGAAAATGAGATTGATGTAAATGCGTGAGAAAACAGTCAAACTTTCTTATTGCTTGGGTTAATGAGTGGAAATAAAAAAAGTCAATTAAAATCTAAAAGACGACGGAGAGATTGAAGTGTGAAGTATATAAATATTGGAGAAGAGGGTGGATGATGTCATTTGCACTCTCTCTCAAGATTTGTAATGTGAAGCGCTTAAAACAGTATTGGAATTTTTATTCAAAAGCTTTTAGCTCTGTACATAAAGCTTTAGCTGATTTTCCATCAAACCATTTTTACTGGGTTATTGAAATTATCTACGTACATATACTTATAAAAAACTTGATGGCCAAATATGTTTGTCTCATTGTGCCCCTTACCATTGCATTATGTGTACTCTAAAACTTTACGTTGCAAACAGTTTTGGATAAGTTAGTTTTAAAATCAAAATCGGATGAACCGGAAGTACCGATTCCAGTTACCCAGATTTCAACGCTAAATATTTTAGAATTATTTTTATTACATGCGCTTTATTCCTATATGACAATACGCCTACTGAAATTATATCATATATATCATATATAAATACAGGCATATCAAATTAAGTAAGCAGAAATTATTTAGCCTTTTCTGAGCTTATCATTTTGCCAAATAGCAGGTGAAAGAGAAAGCCCAATTTAATCCTCAAACAAGGCATGTCGTGTCATGTCACTCCTCCCAGATTCTAACCGAAGCGGGGCCTAATGTCTTGGAACAACACACGCACATTCACCCATTCACATTGATAGACTGGCGAAAGCACAATTTATGTATTTACGTATGAATACGCTTTTGTAGATATAGTGAATTATGAAACATGATCCTCCTTTAGATAAGCCCGGCAATGCAAACACGACGGAGAAAACTCTCATATTACTTTTGAGGTAATTATGATGAAACACTGTTTGATTTCTCACGAAGGGGGATGATAGAATGAAGTGCCGCTGGTAATTGGCTTAATAATGTAAAGACAGTTTTGGCATGTAATTATATGTATATGTTCTAATATTCAATTTTCCGTAATTTTGCCTCTTGAAAACTAAGCCGTGAAAGTATTATTAAATGACTTATATTAGATACATGCCTATGCTACTCGTAAAAAATCTTTAGGATTTGATAACAAAATCCTAAAACACATTAGCACCAAAACGTTACGCAACATCACCCAGCAGCTGGAAAGCAAACACAGGATTTTTTCAAATAAAGCAACAGAATATGTATTCAGAGAATCCGAAACCGGAAGTAAATTTAACAAACCCGAAAGCCTGAGAGCAATATGTACATATCAAAGTTTGCATAAATCACAGTCATATTTTTTTCAATAAATCTTTCCATTTGGGTTGAATGAACTCTCCATTTCATAATTAGAATTTCGTAAACCCAACTAAAAAAGTTTTTCTTCATTACAAAATTATTACTAGTAGAACACGACTATACTTTCATCATCAAGACTAAGACATATCATTTTCCTTTGAATATATTTGAAAACACTTAAGTCTGCTTTTAAGCACTTCCGTAAAACATTTTCCTAATTAAACTTTGTTCACTTGAGACTTTCTCCAGTATTAATAATAAATTACGTATCTTGACTCAAAAAATAAACTTGAAATGATAAATTCCGATAGACATGCTCGTGTCTAGAATGGAATAGGTACATACAATGCTTTCTCCTAGTCTGTGATATAAGTTTCATGCATCATGCAAATGCATTCCTAAACATGCACACGTCAATTTTAACAAGAGCAGGTACAACCGGTATAGCATCATCTCATTTCCCCCCCATCAAATCTACCCAGTACCCATTTCCCCTTTGTAGCCAAACTCCCACTTTCCTAACTCCCACAGCATCCACACTCCCCCAATCAAATTTTTCATTTTAATTAAGAATTGACTTTGCGCTAAAAAGAGCAAGGTTGAAATTTTCTGATGGATATTAGGAGTTTGACCTCTGGAAAAGAATGGGGAGATTGAAGTGGGGGAGATTAGGTAGAATCGGGAAAACCTTTACACAACAGACAAAAGTTTTTTTTCCTTTCTCCAGAACCATTCTTTGCTTTTACCTTGTGCATCCATAATGCATCTCCAAGATTCGTGAGACGTGAGCTGAAGCCAACAACAACACTCTCAAACAGTTTCCATAAAAAGCATCACATCACATACACAAGCTCCAAAGTGAGAGGGGATCCGGAGGCATTAGCAAAAATAGAAATATTCATGCCACAGGGAACAAAAGAGAAAAATGTAGATGACTACTTCCGTCGTTCCCAACTCCATTAATTCAACACAATAAAGCATTTTCTCTTCCCTTCTCAGTTGACAATGTTTTCCCAGAGAAGCAATCATGTTTCCCGGCACCAAATTTCCTGCGTATATCTTTTCCTGCAGCTCGGTAGAATGCCAAGTTAAAGGCGTACATATTTATATATTATATTAAATATATATATAAAACATACCTGTTTTGACTCACTTGCATTTTCCCTCTCGCTTTCCGTGTGAATAATAAATGATTATTTTTCATGGTCCAAAGTTAGAAGCTCCATTATATTGTGAAAGAGAAAAAATATCCAGGCACCAGGTGAGCCAAGTCTTTAGAATCTATGTATATCTATCATTGCATCAGATGCTCCTGAGTTTTGTGCGAAATGCAAATTCGCTGATTCCACTCCGTCTCTCAATCCTTAGCCCAAAGTGGTGCAAACGTGTGCATTCTCTGCCACTACCTTCAGGTAATCCACAATGCAGACGAATGGTGCTTTCATGCAGACGCAGCTATGCTAAATACTTATCATCATTGCCAGTGACAAGGGGCACTGAACTTTTGAACGTTCGCGCCTTCCGCGTGTTTGTAAAATATTAAAAATATACTATGTAGAATTGAAGGAGGGAATGTCAAAGTCTAAAATTCTGAAATCAACCCAAAAGAGAAAGCATGATTATAATGATATTTTTTCCAAAGGATTTCCAATCCAAAACATTTTTATTACATTGAAGCAATTTCAATGTAATAAGTTTCTACGAATATAAATTTCTGTCTCCAGAAATATGTCTCCGTAAACGTAACAAAAATATATCTCTCCCGTCTCCAACCAAATACATGCATAAGAAAAAATATATATTTGATGCATGTAGATGTACACAGAAGAGAGAGATACCAGTGCACGGCAAGCACAAAAGTATACATCTTCACTCTCTCGCTCTCATACCATACCGTGTAGTGGAGGCAGAAATATATTTCTGGTCTCCTCTCACAGTATGTACTGTGCCTTCAGCACACAGTGAGAATGGAAACGAGGAAAGATGAACAAAAATATACATCTGCTTCA